>SZWC01009147.1:35459-58563 GCA_023375785.1 Penium margaritaceum
AGAGGGAGAGAGAGAGAGAGAGAGAGAGAGAGAGAGAATCTCATGGACACACACCAACTACACCCATGGCCTTCTTGAACGGGTCACGCTTTAGTGCCTTGGTGAAGAAGTCAGCCAACTGCCGTGCAATCTCAATCCAATACTGACTCTGCTGTCATGCAACAACAAACACACAAAGTGACACATGACATTGATGCACTTTGTGTGAGTGTGATGCATGCCATCATTGTCAACATTGGCTATGGTACTCTCATTTTCACAATGCAACGTGATTGATGGGACTGCTTGACGCAGCTTGAACAACAGGTGACGCAATCACGTGCTCTCACATGCGCCAGAACCAAGAGCCACATACTCAGCCTGAGCAGTGCTGTGTGCAATGCATCCTTGCTTGCCACAGCGTCAGGACACAGTCGTGCCGCCAACAAGAAAGATCCAGCCAATACGGCTCTTACCATCCAGACTACCGGCCCAGTCGCTGTTGTTGTAGTCCATCGCAACAACGGACGACTATCAGCAGAATATGAGGCCTTGTCGTGGGGTCAAGATGACATAGCGCAATACTCAAATCGCGGCCTCAAAGTAGAGGTGACGCGACTCCTTATAGAACTAGACAAGTAGGCTGATAGCAAATGCAATGTCTGGACACGTCGTCCTCGTGAGGAACATCAGTTTTCCAATGACACGTAGATACGTGGTCACGTGAGCTGGCTCCTCCACAATGGCTAGATTGGAACTCTTCAGCTTCGCCTGCCCATCGGGTGACATTGGTGAGGATGCTCTCGATACAAGGGACAGTTCCTCAGTGAAGTGTGATGACAAAGTGTTGACGTTTGCGGCCTGATGGACATGTAGGACACCCATGGAGTGATCATGCTCAAACTCTGTGCCCAGAAAGACTCGAGTTGACCCAAGGTCCTTCATCACGTAGGTTGTATGCAGTAGGTCCTTGACCCGCTAGGTGGCAGCTGCATCCGGTGACGCAATGAGCAGGTCGTCAACGTAGACCAAAATAGCCACAAAGGTCTAGCCTCGCAGACTAATGAACATTGCGAGGTCGGCAGTGTTGCGAAGGAAGCCACTGTTGAAAAGCGTACGACTGATCTCCTGATTCCAGTAGTGCGGTGAGTGCTTCAGGCTATAGAGGGCCTTCCGCAGCTTCCAGACCTTGCCAGAGCCATCCTCAAAGCATGGAGGCTACACCATGTACAGCTCCTTGCCTTGGAGTGAGCCATGGAGAAAGGCGTTACTCACATCCATCTGATGCAGTTCCCACTCATGCTCGGCATGGGTGGTAGCCTCATGTGATATAGCTCCCAACCAGGCTAAATAACGCTTGGCTAGTGGAGAACCGACCGACCGGGGCGAAGATCTAGTCATAAACGATCCTAGGGTCCTGAGCAAACCCCTTGGGCGTAACATGGGCCTTGTACTTGTCTAGGGACTCGTCCGGCTTCCACTTGCGCAGGAGGACCCACTTGGTGCCGATGACATTTCTGCCAAGGAGAAGGTCCATAAGCTAGTAGACCTCATGTTGTCGAATGGCGGTGAGCTGGTCGGCACATGCAGCCTCCTAGTGTGTGGATTTGGGAGATGCCCGAGCCTCGCGTAGGGTGGCTCGATCCTTTGGGTGTTCTGTGGGTTGAACAACGAGTATGTGTGCATCTCGTGCCCCAAGTGATGTACATATGAGCATGGCTATGACAACATATTGATGTCTTGATGGAGCATGGCGTAGCCCAAAGGTGACCCCGGACGTAGGTCAGTGATGACTGCTAAAGTGGCCAAGCCAAGCGCTTTGGTGCCAGGGTCCCCACTCACGACTATGGGAGTGGGTCTGCTGAGAGGCAGAGAACCTTGTGGGATGATAGGAGGGTCGTGGCGCGATGGGGTGCAAGGCGATGGCCTGTGTGCTTGCTGACCATCGGGGTCAGAGTCTCCCACCCAGGCCACGTAGCGTGCCGACGCGGACGGGGCAGCCGGCTTGGAGATGCCAACGGACGTAGATGGGGCACCTGGAGGCCCATCTGGCTTGGAGGGGCTGGTGGACATGGACAGGGCGGCAGACGTATAGGTGCCAGTGGACACAGATGGGACAGCTGGCTCAGAGGGGCTGGCAGACACGGACGAGGTGGCCAGCGAGAGATGCCACCGAACGCAGATGGGGCAGCTGGCCTGGAGGGGCTGTAGGACACGGACGGGGCAGCTAGCGCATAGGTGCCTGGAGATGCAGATGGGGCAGCTGACCCGGAGGGGCTGGCGGACACGGACAGGACAGCCAAATCAATTGTACCAGTGGACACAGATGGTGCAGCTGGCCCGGAGGGGCTAGGAAACATGGGCGGGATGGCCGACACAGAGGTTCCAGCGGACGCACATGGGAGAACTAGCCCGGAGGGGTTGGCGGACACGGACAGGGCGGTTGGGAGGTGCCAGTGGACGCTGATGGAGAAGTTGGCCCATAGGGGCTAGCGGACACGGACGCAGCGACCGTTGCAAAGGTGACAGCGGGCGCTGACGATGTGATGCCCGGACGCGGCTGGATGGAGGATGGACCCACCAGTACCCTACGCGACAGGAGGAATATCGACATGCCGGAGCAAACAAGTTCACGGGAGAATAGGCCCTAAAAGAAGAGGGCATCTCGGGACTCGAGGATGTAGTACCGGATGGATCCCAGAAGTGCCATGCCTTTGACTGAATCAAGACGCCAAGGAAGGTGTAGGGACAGCCGTGAGGCTCAAGCTTGTCGCCTTGGTGTGGGATAGGAAGCTACACGATGGCCACACAGCCCCATACACTAGCCAACCAGAGGTCGGCGCGCTTGCCACACTAGTGCTGGTACGGTATACACTGATGAGGAAGAGGTTCGTGGAGAATCTGTTTCTAGATCCACGTCATGTAGGACATAGCTTCAAAGCAGAGGCCATCAAAAAGACTAGATCAGACGCGCATGGTGCGGGCAGCGTTGGCCATGACGCGGTTCCATCGCTGAGAGACACCGTTCTTGGCTGGCGTGTAAGGCACCGACGTTTCATGATAGATGCTATGAGAGGCGAGGAAGAGTGTGGTCTCTCCCATAAACTTGCCATCGCGATCACAACGGATGCGGAAGAGAGGATGACCACACTTGCTCTCAGTACGGACGATCCAGTCTCAAAAGGTGGAGGCGACATCACTCTTCTGTCGAAGACAGAAGACCTAGTGGTAGCGAGAGTAGTCATCGGTGAGGGTCAGGACAAAGCGTTCATGTTCTCCAACAGATTGCGTTGAAAGGGGACCCATGACATCAGAGTGGACCAAGTCCAGTGGGGTAGATGCACGTGAGGAGGACAGAGGGTAGGTGGACTGATGCATCTTCCTCTGAGCACACTCAATGCACTTTGAGGGACACGAAAGTGTAAAGGAGGCTGGGTCAAGGTCTGTGGCAGAGTAGACATGACAAAGGCGGTGATGTAGGAGATGTGCGTGTTGCGGAGAGAGTGTGCTGGTTATAAACACGTGGCATGTGTCGGCCGATGGGGAGGGGACGGAGGGAAAAGCGGACAAAAACGACACGTGCCACAAGTTACCACAAGCGGTGGCATGCAAGACAACACAAATGGACGACCACAATGACACAGCACGAACACCTCACAAGTGCAGTCTGTCCATACTCATACAGTCAAGGGCAGTGACGGACAGGAGGCTGAGCTCAAGATCACGGACGAAGAGGACACCAGTCACGAAGACATGTTGACATGGTGTGCCCCTTGCCATGAGTGCCGTTGAGCGTACCCCCTGGTTCGACCACTGAGGAGTGGTCGAAAACCTGATCTGTCTTTAGATTTGGATTTCTTGGAGTTTTCCATGCAGGATCGAGCTTTGAATCGCTCGATTTGAGTGAGTATTCAGAAAGTTAGCCTAGCCCAAAAATCGGGTGTTGGGCGGGTGGAATCTGGTACCCCCCATGGGTGGCGGGATATTCCATTGCCAGTGATCCGAGTTCGTTCCTAATGGGCTCCAAATGCACAAGGGGCATGAATGAGGTAACCATGAGGTCCTCCTTGACCAGGATGAACTTCTCCTTGACTTCTGGGTGAAGAAAGGCGCTACGACGGGTCATCGTCGAAGCGCCTCCTGTTGCCTAGAGTGCAATGCCAGGTGGGCGGCTCCACCAAGGGTTACCTCGATGGCCGTAGCAGGGGCTCTACTGCTCCGTTTTGGGCGTGCTTTGATGCGTTGGAAAGCTTAGATCACAGGCTATGAGGACCTGATGTAATCTCTATGCTAAGTAACAAAACGTGTTTCGATTCAGATCTACTGAATGCAACGTGTTCTGTCCACTCACATCGGTGATCCTTGTGCTCCACACTCTTCACCATTGGTGTCCATTGGCTGCCCAAACCTTGGTAGCGTGAACCAGTGAGAGATAGGGATCCTTGAGGGTTCCTCCACACCCACTAGAGCCAACAAGACATCCCCAGTAGGGCCTCATAAAGGAATAACACCGATGCCGCGAACGGGTAAAACCTGACCGGAGCCTGTCCGAACCCCAGAGACATCCGTAGCAGGGCCAAAGACACTAAAGGCTTCATGCAAGGCCATCATGTGATGCGTGGCCTTGGAGTCGATGATCCAAGTCTCGGCCAGATCCTGTACTGGTGTCACCAGGTCGCTAACAACTACATGGCAGTGGGCGAGGAACACGGACGCCGTGGACGGGGGTACGAACCGGGATTGCTAGTCATTGAGCCATGCGACATCATCACAAAGTTGAGCAGGTGGGGATGACATGGGAGAGAACGGAATGGACAAAGGTGTGTGACACGATCGCAGCTCAGACTCTGTCACGCATGGCAAGGCAGAGGAACCAGAGATGACGCAACTTGCACTTCCATGGGGAGGAGGATGAGGCAGTCTAAGCTGGAGTGCGATGACATGCTCTTGCTGTCACTCGCGGGTGGAGGGTATGATGGAGTAGACCAACTGCAACGTGACGATGCCTGAGTCTAGGAAGGAGAAGGGAGGCCTTGGTGACAGAAGAGCACGCACCGACGGCTGCGGAGGATGCTGTAGTAGAGCTGTTGAAGGGAGAAAGGGAGCAGGCGTCGTGGGCACATTAGGAGCAGTGACCGTCACGGCCGCGATGGCGAGACGACGCTCACGTTGGCAACGCATGATAGCGATGACACGCAACTCGTCTGTTGGGAGTAGACATATGTACCACCCGTGTCTTGGCTGGCCACAGTTGTGACAGACTAAGCTGCTACCACTGGTTTTGCTTGATTACTGCTGTGGGCCCTTGCCCTTTTTGCAACTACACTTCTTCTTGCCGGATGATGAGTCGTCGGAGGATGCAGCTACTGCGGGGGCAGCAACAGTCACCAAGGCAACGGCAGGACAGGCGAGGGCCTCTGTATGCTGGATGCGACACTCCTCACGAGCTTCCTTAATGAGGAGAAAAAAACTCATATGCCCAGAGCATGAGGGTGCCCTGGGCAGCCATCGCGCCGAGTACATCTTGGGTGTACTAAATGAAGGCGTCGTCGAGCAGGTTAGTGGCACCGTGCTTGATGGTCAGTAACGCGGATAGAGGGGGTGGTGCAGTGTCTCCTAGGCGGCGCAGGATGTCCTCCGCCCGCTGCAAGTAGGAGGTGTCCGTCTCGATCTCCCCCATACGGAGGGAGTTGAACTCCCAGAGCAGCTGGTCTCGGCCTCGCTCGGCAGGCGATGAGGGCACATGAGGATGTGCCATGCCGCTACGCGGTTGGGGAGGCCGTCAGTGGTGACTTTGCCAAGGAACAACTCGAGAGTAAGGCGTGTAGATGGAGGGGCGACAAGGACGATAGCACGTAGGATGCAACCAATGTCATATACCTGGTCGGTCTAGGTGTAGTTGTAGGGCAGGATGTAGAATGGCCACAGGCACTCACCCGGTGCCTAGATGCGGAAGCAAAGCTCCCAACTCTGGAATTGCTTGTCGGACTGGAGAGGCGGGGGTGGGGTTCAAATTCCTTTGGCCTGCGGCCAACACCCAGAGTGGGACCCAGGACTGAAGACATAGTCTGCCTTTGGCGCTTGGTATGTTGCTGTGCCAAATACTATGTAGTAGAGGAAACGACGGGACTAGCATGCCCAGGTGGAAGAAAGGGCGGCGACTGCTGATGTTATTGCCGCTGCTACTACTGCTGCAGCGGTTGTTATTGCGGTAACTGTGTTGGCGGGTGTAGTGCTGCTAGTTGTTGCGTCAGCGTTGCAAACTCCTGGCATGTGGTGGCTAGCGGATCTGTCAAGCCAACAAGGGCGATGAAAGATCCTACAGGGTGTTGGTGCTGCTACTATTGTTGTAGTTGCTGCTAATGATATTGCAACTGCTGTTACTACTGCAAGGGCTACCGTTGTGGCTGTTGCAGCCGTTGCTCCTGCTGCTGCTTTTGCTGGTGTAGCGACGACAGCTGTTGCTACTGATCTTGCTGCTACAACTGCTATAGTTGCTATAGAAAGGGGGACCACGGGGTCCTTCCACATAGGAGGACCCCTCCCCACTTTTAGCCATGGTTCTCTATGTTTTTGTATGTGTTGAACTTGTTGATGACATCAATAGTGACATCAATAGTGAGAATGACGTCGACAGGGATGTCAGCAATGATGTCAGCCGAGGGTGGCAGACGTTAGTAGTGGCTATCACGCTACTGCTATAGCCTTTGTTGTGTTAGCTACTATGCTACTACAGTTGTGTTTGTTGTTGCTCTTGCTGACATCAATAATGATGTCAATGGTGACATCAGCAGTGATGTCAGTAGTGATGTCAGTGCTCACGGCTGATGTCACTACAGCTGCTGCTACTGCCACCGCTGTCGCCACGCTGTTGCGTACTACTAGTACTACCACAACTATTGTGGCAGTGGAAATAGCTGATCTAGCTACTGTTGCTGCAGCAACGCTGCTACTAATGTTGCGGCATGTGCTGCTATTGCAACAATAGCAGCGAGGGTGGAGGTGCTGCCCACGACCCTCGGTTGCGGTGCCTGCGGGGGTTTCACGATTTTTCTTTTGATTTTTTTGGTTCGTGGTCAAATTTTGCTGCTGATGCAGGTGCATGCTGCTGAGCGGGGTTGGGGTGCTGCCCTCGGCCCTCGGTTGTGGTGACTACGGGGGTTCTGCAAAATTTCTTTTGTTTTTTTTTGCTCGTGGTATCTGCTTGTTATTGTCATAGCTGCACGCTGCTGCCCTAGCTGTTGCTGTTACTACTGCTGCTAGCCAATGCAACTGCCGCTGCTGCCCGCAAGTAATGCTGTTGCTGCCCGTTGCTTGCTGCTGCTGTACGCTGCCGGTAGCTGCTGCTCACTACTCCTACTCCTACTGCTACTCCTGGTGCCAGCTGCTGCTACTTTTGCTTGCTAATCGTAGCTCGCTCCTGCTTGCTACTCGCTACTACTGATGTTGCCCGTTGTTGCTACTTCTGCTTGCTACTCGCTGCTTGCTGCTGCTGTTGGCTGTGGCTACTGCCTGTTGCTGCCGCGGCTGCTGTTTGCTGCAGTAACCGCGGCTTGCTATAGAAAATTCTGCTTGCTAGCTCCATAGTTCTTGCTGCGTGCTGCTGTTGCTGCCACGCTGGCAACAGTAGATAAGTAGTGAGTTTCCTGGCAGTGTCGCCGCCACGTGTGTCGACGTCGCTCGTGGGTCGGTCGGTCATGTTGGCCGCGAGTTCACCAACGCTACCACCGTCGTGGGGTCATTACTGCCGAAAAACATTCGGCTGCATTTCTCCTACATCTGGAGTATTTTTAAGATGCCACTTGGCGGTTCAACGCTATCGGAAAAAATCTGGCAGCATTTCCCCGGGCGTGTTCAAGGGATGGCCGATGTTGACTAGACCTGTTTGTCGGTGTTCTGCTGCTTCTGTTACGCTCTGGCTCTGATACCAAGCTTGAAAACCATATGCAACAGGTTGGGACAGTAGCGTTGTTGATGCAACGTGCGGGAACCAACGCTCGTTGCCTAGGCTATCCCCACAGTCTCCTACACCAGAGTCTACGTCTGAGAGCTCTGGTGTTGTTACTCAGAAATGTGTACGCCATAGTTACCGCCGGACAACAGTTGAGAAGTGGAAATGAAGGATGAGGAAGTAAGAATGAGAAACAATGGGGGACCCCTCCAAGATCTAGCCCCTCCAACCTCTGTAAAACTTGTTACTCAGTTTTCTGGCCAACCGGAAAAAATGACCTATTTTCTGGCAGACGGGGTCTTCTCAGTGAGCCCTGCGAGACGACCGACAGCCCAAGACCCGGGGGTCGTCCGTTTTGCCTAAAAACAGGATCATAACATAACACCGACGTTGCAAACGCACTGGTGCGGTCAAAATCAGCCTAAAAAAAGTAGTGAGGAGTTATGGCTGCCTGAAACCAGGCAGCATCTATGCTAGTCCCCGGTACCAATAGTGCCAAAAATCATGAAAACTGGACACTAGGCATGCTATGTCATTGCAGATGCAACAGTGGAGTCACACCCAGCAGTGGACGTGTGCAGACAGCATGTGCAGCGACAGGGACTGCCGGCGGCATGACTGCCAAGGAGGTCTGCCAATGGAGCTGAGCATGCCAACCAAAGGTGGGAGGAGGATCCAGTAGAATGCCTGTAGCCTTAGCGTGCGTCGGTTCCATCAGACGACACTCTAGCAGAGCCGCGTCTCGCCGTCACTCATCTGCATGCCAATGTACACAAGCAGTGAGGACACAAGAGAGTACAATGAGAGATGCGCGAAAACCAACACCATCAGCACAAACTAGGAGGCTCACGCTACAGAAGGCTACATGATAGCTCAAAGCCCATAGCCAAAGAATCCGCCCAGTTGTTGTTTGGGAGCCGTTAAATATGTTTTTGGAATTTTCATAGGCTAGATCTTGCACAGTTGTACGTACGCTAACTAGTCTGATGGTGCAGGAGATATCCCTCTCTCTCGCTCACTTGTTTAAAGTATCTCTCACGTTTTCGAGCGTTTCTTCACCGTCTCTACACCTTTTCAAGGACCATCTCATGTTGTGTTCTATGCAACGGTCCCTCTCACACAGAGAATTACTTCGGGGTTTCTTGATTCCCTCATGATCCGAGTTCCTTGGCAAATTTCCCGTTCATTTCTCCTTTAAGGGTTATCATATTCCGTAATGCTCGAGGTCCAGGGGCAGTTTATGTCCCCATCGACTACGATCACATAGGGATGCGCAACTCTTGATCGAGCTCTATTGACATCTGAGAGAATTTGTGGAACCTTCCTAACCACTTGCCACTTAACTAAAGTTGGAAATTCATTGGGGCATGCAGGCCCATTCAAACACAAACATGAGCTCTGTGTGTGAGTGCAGTGCAAAACGGCAAGAAGTCTGGAATGCATAATATGAAAGAACAAAGAGGAAACACAAATGAGCCCCTAACCGACTTATGTAGGGGCGCTGGCAGCTAGCCGCACCGAGTCTTGTCACCACCGTTGAACCCAAATGAGTCAGTGGGGAGAATGGATTGTATGCACCACGAGAGAAACAAAGGTGGTCTCCTTGAGGCATTAGTACAGCTCTCCAAGTGCCCGTGTCTCGAGCACTGAGAAAATACAAGCAATGCTAGAAATACTAAAAATCAATGTCTAGACATCACAATCGGCTTTTCGAAAATCCGAAGGAATGCTACAGCCATCGAGTCTCCTTGTCGCACCGGTATAGTCCAACGAGTGCGCGGGTCTCAATCCATCGACAAAACTCTCCTAGCTCCTAAAAACCCAACAGGGATGCAGGAACGCATCAATCGTGTCTCGTCGGTGCTGTCGTAGATGCTGGAGAAGTCTGGGGACACTCCAGAGGCCCATTGTGTCGTCACATCCTCCTCAACCGTATACCACCAACATGGGTATATGGGTAATCCATTGGCGTCGATCGTGATGGGTGGAAGCCACACAAACCAGCACTCCCCCTGGCTGACATAGCCGTCTGCGCCAAAACAAATGAACGAAGGTATGGAACAACACCGTATGCCAAACCACAATCTGCACCCGTCAACCATGCACAAACACATCTACTGCCCATCCATGCACAAAGGCTAGCCCCGGTGTCCCCCTGGAGCATAATGAAGGTCACAAGGTCTCCTCATGACACTGGTACACCCCACCATGTGTCCGGGTCTCGACCATGAGAGGAGTCATGCACATCATACACAAGTCAGACGACAAGAGGGTCTCCTCGTGACACTGGCGGTACCAATACCGGGATCTCGACCGCTACAAGAAATCCAACAGGTGTCCGTATACCAGCCACAATAGCATCATCAAGCGGCACACATGATCATAGGGGGGTTTCCTTGTAACACACGTGCAATTCACTGCGTGTCCGGGTCTCGACCACTATAAGCAATCCAGGTCGAATGCACATGCCACATGTAGCATAGCCACACACTAAGACACACGATCACATGGTCTCCTTGTGACACTGGTACACCCACAAAGTGTCCGGGTCTCAACCAACAGAGTGCTACCATCACATGTAGCTGTGCAGGCACGGGGCATGAGCCACACGTTGGCTGATATAGTATGCTCATAGCAGAGCATGGACTCCTCGCCATGCATCTCTCATGACGTCGTGTCAGGTCCAGGTCCACAAAACACTCTTGGGAAGATGAACCTGGCGGCGAATTCCTCGATGGAGATGCCAATACCGTAGCTTAACAGATCCTGGACGATATATCATGGGGTCACTCCATCACGTAGAGACAGCTCCCCTTGTCACATACCAACCTGCTCCCACCCTCAAAGACAAAGTGGTGTGTCTGGCTACAACTCCTCACGTCGCCCCTATATCACCTGGAGTGTACCAATCCTCGGCGGAATGCAAAGGGTCCCACCTTACAGTCTCTCCTCTCTCTGCTCTACCGCAAAAAATCTCTATACGCCGGAGGAAAGGGAATGGGCGAGCAGAACGCAAGCATGGATGAAGTGGCGGAGCTCACCTCCGAGGCGAGATAGATCACCCTAAAGCATAGGGGTGTACCGCCATAAGAGAAGGGATGGAATGACGAACCGGACCACCACACGTGGATGAAGATGATGATGGGATAGCTGAGTCGGGTGGATGAAGGTGCCAGATGGCAGGAGCAGACGAAGGAGGAGCGCTGGCGGAGTGGATAGGAATGCGAATGGAGGAAACTGAAGGCATGCTTGCCTCTCCTCTGGTAGTGTCTCCACCGGACGTCATACTTGGAGTTGGAACATGACCCTCCTCGAGTATGGGTGTGCAAGATCCTGCTAGTGGAAAGCTCGGGTCGATAGTAGTGGTGCTCCAATGCTCTAACAGTCACTCCCGCGTTGCCATCACCTCCTGCTGCAGCATCTCTACACACTCCTGTAAGTCAGCAAAATTTGCCTTGGACATTTGGAGGTGGCCCATGTCTACCTCGCGTAGGATCAACTCCGTCTCACTAGATGCTACACATGCAAACTGTAGAACTCGCAAGTACAGCTCCGTTTGCATCTTTGCTACTAAAGACGACGGAGCAGGTGCTGCTCCATCCTCCTACAGGTCAACCACACTTGCAATGTGCGGAGACTTTGCAACATTGGACGCAGCTGTAGGTGTCGCATCCATGCCAAAGCTTGTGTCTGTCATACAAGGAGGAATGAGTGGTCACGTGCCAAGAGAGAAGGAGAAGTGGGAGTCACGAGAGTCCATGGAACATGTGGAACTGTTGTTCGTGTAGGTACTTCCACTCTCTATGTCGATGTGATCAGTATGGTCACCAACAGGTGAACACGAGAGGGTAGAACTCAGCTCCTAACTCCATCAATGTGGTCGAGTCAGCTCCACTTTCCTCGACTGCTGGCGTAGTGGAAACAACTGTGCAATACTCCAGTTTGACAATGCCCATCAAGGCAACCAACAAGCGTAGCTGGTGCTCACGCACCGTCTTGCCGGGAAGACTGGTCACTATCACCTGCTCGATAATGGACTGAGGACCACCATCTAACTCCGTCATGTGCGTCGCTGCTCCGCCGTGTGTACAGGAACCCGCCGACTCTGGGAACATGGACTACTCCTCACACTGAAGCTGGTCCTCAGGTAGCACCGATGACATGGTGGAGCGTGCTGTGTTTGCTGCGTCACATGTCCTGGGACATGTCTCAGAACTGCTGTTTTAAAGAATGCCTCAACCTCTAAAAGACCAGCCAGTCGATTCTGCTCATGCACTACGACCACTTCCGGGCTGGTGTGAGCCTTGTGCACTGCCCCAAGAAGTCTGCATGGGACATCCCGATCCGCAAGATACTCCTATGCCACCGTCGGGCCGCTACCGGTCGGATTCGCGAGTGGCAACGTCCAGGCACGCAGACCCTACACTCCTCCTGATGCAACTTGTTGTTGCACAACGTCCAGCTCTTGCCCCAGCATAGATGTTGACCTTGATGGCATGCATGTTGCAAGCAACCTTCACTGGACTAGTGTGAGGTTCTACACACATTCCCCCAAAAATCCTATAGACGCATCTCGATCCGTACGAGATTCCTGTGCCACCCCCGGGCTGCCACCATTCGGAGCCGCGAGTGGCACCGCCTAGGGACGCCGTGCTTGGGCTCCTCCTAATGTAACTTGCTGTTACACAAGATCTGGATCCAGCTTGAACATGGAAGTTGCGCTTGATGATGCGCAAGTCTCCACCATGAATGCCATGTCAGGATCAGACTCCACGTCATGTGTTGTCACTATATCATCTAAATCTGCCTGAGCTGACGCTCAGGCACCACGGCACGGCACGAGTGCGCATCCTGTTGCTACGGTCACAACAAATAATGCGCGTTGACCACACTCTTCCTTGACATGTAGAGTAACGAAAGCCGAGGAGGTGGAGGATACATCAAAACCGGCACGATCACGGCGTGTGGAGTACTGACGCTGACGCCGCATGCACACACGACTGGAATGATTGCATGAGGACATGTCATCTCAATGTAGCATCGTGGTAGCAGGAGAGTGGAGGATCAAAAGGATGGTGGCAGGCTAAGACTGGTCGAAAGGTGGAGCTGAAGGGACACCATCAGATGAGGAAGGAGGAGAGGATGAAGGAGATGTGATCAAGGAGGCCGTTGACAAACTAGTAGCAGAAGCACGCTCGGTGACGACGAGGTCACAAAGCCGCTGTACCATGCGTCTGAGGCCGTGGATCTCGGCAAATATGGATGCCAAAGATCAAGCTATGGGATCTACCATTGTTAGAAGATCCGCATGATGTGGAGGACACATGCTCAGACAAGGTTGAAGCCAAGGTGGATACTAGCCGCGAGGGTGCGTCCAACAATGATGCCAACCATGACGTCTGTCACCACAGTAGTAGCAGGCAAACACACACGGCGCTTGCTTAGATGTCTGCACACTCATCTCGTGCACCGGACGATGGATCGATGCCGAGGACACTTACTCTCGGTGGAAAATACCAAGCCACGGGAGAGGATAACACTAGGAGACACTGTCACCCCTATAGGTCATGGCATCAGGGTCATCAAGTGTAATCAGAAATGACGAGCTAGACAACCACATCATGCTTGGAGACGGGAGTCTGACCAACTGCGACTACCAGTGCTCCTGCGACTAAAGGAGCAAAAACTGCTCCAAGAACAAAAGGTGTGGCGGCAGCACGTGCGACTGCTGCTGCAAGCGGTAGACGACCAGGCCCTCGGATATGGACAAACCCGAATACATCGTCGATCCTATGAATCGAAGTGCGTGGACCAATTCGCACACCACAGAGAGATGCCGGCCCACGACGTGTCTCAAAACGGAAGTCGTCGTTGGCTATGAAGGCAAAACTACAAGCGATGCTGCAACTTCTCTGCGCTAAGAAATCGTCACCATTCCACCGCCACCGCTGCTGCTACTACGGAAGCTGCTGTTACTTTTCCTACTACTGGTGTCGGTGAGATGTCGGGCTATTTTATGGCCCCGCACGATTTGTTTTTTCCTTTGTGACAGGAAGTTGCATTTTCCCTCCTCGTGTTTTTTTTTTGTATTTCTCCCTTTTTTTTTCTCTGCTCACCCCAGGTTTGCCCGTCACCCGTTACTGGATTGCCCCCTAGAAAGGGGGTAGGTCAGGATTGGGGGGTAACACAAAAAAGAAAGGGGGCAAATTCAGGTTGCCCCCTCTCGCTCCTTGCTTGCTCGCTTAAAGAAAACCAAGCGAGTAAGCGAGTGATGAGAGGAGGGGCAAAGGGGGGGATACGCCCCTCTCTCTGACTGTCTGCGGATGGGGCCGAAAGGGCTGACAGGGTCGACGGGCTCCTCCAAGGGCCCTCTCGGAGGGGGCTCCATAGGGCCCTCCAAGTGTCCCCTTGAGAAGGGGGGGCTCCAAGGGCCAACACGCCCCCTCCAAGAGGGACCCTTTGTGGGGGCTCGAGGGGGCCTTTTCGAGGGAAACCCTCGGAGGAGGGATGCGAGATCCTCCTACAACAGCAATTACAATGGCACGTGAGGCTGCTACGGTTGGCACGGCTGCTTCTGCTACTACTACTCTGCATAGCAATTGCTGTTGCTGCTTGCTACTATTGCCACTACTGCTACTTCTACTACTTTAGCTGCTCTTACTACTGGTGCTACTCAGCACAACAGCTGCTGCTACTACTTGCTGTTGCCACCGATGCTGCTTGTTGCTGTTGTTGTTACTACTTCTGCTATTGCACGCTTCTGCTGCTGCCAACGCTGCTGCAAGTTGCTGCTACTGCCGCCGCTACTGTAGTGGCTTCTGCTGGTATGTGCTACTACTGCTATTGCCGCTAATGCAGCGGCTAATGCGCTTCTACAAATGCTATTGTTGCTGTTGCTACGCAGTACGGCGGCTGCCGCTATTGCTGCTGCTGCCGTTTGTGAAGCTGCTGCAAATGCTAGCACTGGCTGCTCCTGCTACTTTTGCTACCGTTGCAGATGCTATTGCTATGAGCAGTTGCTTTGTCGCCACTGCTCTTGTTGCATGGCACCGCAGCTGCCGCAGCTGCTACGTTAGTTGCAACTACTACTCTTGCCGCCACAGTCGCTAATGATGCTGTGCGTGGCTCACTGCACATGTAGTGACTTAGTGCTCCCTCATGCTGCTACCGGCGTGGCACCGCGTAGCGCGTTCTCTCTGCGTTCCGCCCACTGCTGCTGTTTTTACTACTTCTGCTACTCACATGCCCCCTTGTGTTGCGATGCTAAGTTGGAAATTAAGAAGGGCATGCAGGCCCATGCAAACATGAACATGAGCTCTGTGTGAGCGTAGTGCAAAATGACAAGAATTTGGCTAAGTCTAGAACGCATAATATGAAAGAACAAGGAGGAAACATAAATGAGCCCCTAGCGGGCATATGTAAGGGCGTCGGTAGCTATTCGTACTGGGTCCCGTCACCCCCATTGGACCCAAACAAATAAGCCAGGAGAGCGCACTGCATGCACCATGAGACAAACAAAGGTGGTTTCCTTGAGGCACCAGAACAGCTCTCCAATTGCCTCGGTCTTGACAACCATGAAAGTACAAGCAGTGTTAGAAATACTTGAAATCAGTGTTCAGACATCACAAACGGTTTTCCAAACATCGGAAGCACTGCTATAGCCATCGGGTCTCTGTTGTTTTTTGTCTCACATCTCTCACGTGTACTCTGTTGTGTCCTCCTGGCTTGTGTACATCGGCGTGCAGATGACTGACGGCGAGACGCGACGCTTATGGAGTGTCGTCCGGTGGAGCCGAGGCATGTTGAGGTCTACACGTAGATCGCTGGAACCTCCTCCTCCTTTGTGCTCAGCTCCATCAGCAGATCTCCTTGGCAGTCGTTCCGCCAGCAAGCACAATTACTGCGTATGCTGCCTGCACAAGTCCAGCGCTGTGTTTGACTGCACTGTTACGTTCGTAGTTCTATGTCATGCCTAGGGTCCAAGTTTCATGATTTTCTGGCAATGTTGGAACCGGGGACTAGCGTAAATGCTGCCTGGGTTTAGGCAGCCATACCTCCTCACTGTTATTCCTGTAGCTGAATTTGACCTCCTGACTGTGTTTGCAGCGTGCGTATCATGGTATGGTTCAGTTTTCAGGCAAAACGGACGACGCCCAGGTTTGGGCTGTGAGCCATCTGCAAGGGCTCACCGAGAAAACCTGCCTGCCAGAAAACAGGTCTATTTTCTGATTGGCCTAGAAACTGACTAACAAGCTCAACAGAGCTGGGGCGGGGGGAGGGGGGCTAGATTTTGGAGGGGTCTCCCATTGTTGCTTATTCTTGTTTCTTAATCAGTCACTTCAAGTTGTATTATGGTTGGTGTTTACGACGGACAGTGAGTGTAGCCCCTCACCTGTCATTGCGGTGACGACTGTGTCAGCCAAGGGGAGTGTTGGTTTGTGTGGCTTCCACCCATCACGAGCGATGACGCGGTGATTATCCGTATTTCCAGTACTGGTGGTATGGAGCGGCATTACTGGAGAGCATGACGACATGATCCATGATGCGGACGCAGCTGGCGCTAGGGCACCGACGAGTGGTGGCTCCGTGCACTAGCAGTTGCCAGACAACTGCCACGACATCCCTGGTGCTTGTCGGGGTCCTTTCCATAATTTTTGCAGACGCTAGAGTTTTCTCGGTGGACTGGCTCTCGAGCCCGATTTGCATGCTTTGCATTGTCTGTCCACCGATCAATGCCGGACTTGTGCGTGGGACCAGTTGTAGGGTCCGGCTCAAGATTTTGCAACTCTAGGCTCTGACGGTGGTATGTTTGGATACCTGCGCGAAGGTGTATGGCCAAAAAAGTGATTTTGGGCCAGTTTAAGGACAAACTGACACTACGCGTGCATCATTTGTTGTGAGCCGCAGCAGGTATTTATGTTGTGTTCTTATCAGTTGTCATCTCTCTCTACAATTATAATCATTTTTAGCTTCCTGACACTTTGTACGTGTCCCTACCCAGACCCTTGTAGTTTTGTCTCTGACTTGTGACTGTTATCACACGCTAACCTAGCGCTGACGCCTAGTGTTGCGGCAAGTGGTTAGCTCCCGACAAGCCAACAAGGCTTCCGAAAAGCATAGACCGCGTCTCACCGGCACTGTCTTAGATGCTGGAGAAGTCTCGGGACACTCTGGAGGCCCATCGTGTCGTCACACCCTCCTCTACCATATACCACCATCATGGGTATACGGGTAATCCGACATTGTCAGTTGTGATGGGCGGAAGCTACACGAACCAACAACTCATTGTCAGCGCTGAGTCAGTATGTGATCACAGTGACAAGTCATGCACAAAACTGCAAGGGTCTGGGTAAGGACACGTACGAAATTTCAGGAAGCTCAAATTGAATGTAATTGCAGAGAGAAATGACAACTGGCAAGAACACAACATAAATACATGCCGCGACTCACAGCAAGTGGCGCACGCGCAGTATCAGTTTGTCTTCAAACTGGCCCAAAACCACTATTCTGGCCATAAACCTGGGCACAAGTATCCAAACGCATCACCGTCTGATCGTAGAGATGTAGAGTAATGATTGGTCACACGGTCATGTCCGGCATCAATTAGTGGATAGGCAATGCAAAACATGCGAATCAGGCTCGAGAGCGTGTCCACCAAGAAAACTCTATCGTCTGTAGAAAAACCGGAAAGGACCCCGACAAGCACCCCGGATGTCGTGGCAGCTGTCTAGCAGCTGCTAGTGTATGGAGCCACCACTCGTCGATGCTTTGGCGCCAGCTGCGTCCGCATCAGGGATCATGTCGCCATGCCCTCTAGTACTGTAGCTCCATACCATTGGATAATCACCACGGTCATCCCTCGTGAAGAGTGGAAGCCACACAAACCAACATCACCATCATTTTCCATCGCACAAGATTCAAACAGTGCACAGGATGTTGGAGGGATTGTAGAAGTGGGAGGTGATAGGGACAGTTGTTCTTGTTGTGATTTGTGACATTCCTGTCAACGTGTACAGTTTACTATGACCACTCAGCCGTGTCCATACTCGTGCACATCCCTGATATGGACCTTGGTGGTACCGGTGCATCATCTGGTGGTGGACTACCAGCTTGGACCTGAGCGACGACGGTTCGAGAGCTCTGGACGCTGCCCGGGACCTCCTGTAGTTTTTTTGCAGTATGCAGGAGTTTATCGGTGGACTGGTCGTGGGCCCGATTTGCATGTTTTTGCATTGTGTGTTCACCGTTTGATGCCGGATGCATGCATGTGACCAGTCATAGTGTCCGGCTTGTGATCCTACATGTCTAGGTTCATACGGCATAGCGTTTTGACATGTCCGCATGGCGTTACGGCCAAAACAATAGTTTTGGGCCAGTTTTAGGACAGATCTTGCACTGCCGCATGCGACACCCGCCGTGCACCGCGGCAGGTACTTATGCCATGGACCTGTCATTTGTAATTTCTCTCTGCAAATACTATTGAAGCATTCTGACACTTTGGCTTGTATCTCCTAGCCATACCCTTGCCGTTGTGTGCACGACTTGTGACCGTTGTCTCCGTCTAACCAAGCACTGATGCCTAGTCGGCGGCTGTGTCTCTAGGAAGCTTCCACGCATCTTCTCATGGTATCAGAGTGGTGAGACACTTCTTGCCAAGCTACGCAAGAGAGGCACAGCACAGCAACAGCACTGAGCATCACCGCTGTTGCCGATCCACAGAGGCTTGTCGATGACACCCGACTGCCGGGGACGTCACCCACGTGAGAGTGCATCAGCAGCAGCCGCCAACAGCAGCAGGTGATAACTGCAGCAGGCGGCACCCGCTAATAGCTCCTGGCATTGGTGCTAGTAGCGGTGGCAGCAGGCAACAACCGCGGTAGGCGGTGGCTCTCAGCAGCAGCAACATCCCGCAGCAGCAGTAGCGCGCAACAACAACGGCACGCAGCAGGAGCAGTGCGCAACAACGCTACCCAACGGCGGTGGCCAAGGTGTGTAGCAGTAGCGTGCAACAGTTGCAACATTGAGCAGTAGCAGCTGTAGCAGCAGCATAGCAGAGTAGTAGTACAACAGCAACGTGCGGTGGCAGCAGCACGCAACAGCCGTTACGCATAGCTGCTGCAACAATAGTGCGCAGCTACGTTGCAACATTGCATCAGTGTGCACTTGCTGCCACAGCTGCGCAAGGAGCCGCGCACCTGCTGCTGCAGGTGCCGGTGTAGCAGGAGCACCAGCCGATCGGAAGCTGCTACAGAGCTTCTGTGCAGCTTCCGAGCGAGTGCTACAGAGCAGCCGTCCCCTGCACAGCACGGCAACAAGTGTGAGGGTTGTTGCAAAAAAAGGGAAAGGAGGGGAGCTGACATCAGTATTTTTCTTGCTGAAATCATCAGTTCATGCTTACGTCAGCAATCACCTGCTGACATCTGCACTTTACTTCACCAATTTTTTTGTCAGAAAGTTAAAATTTGCCAGCGTTTCAACTCCTCAAGAAACGCTAATGTTTCCGCAATCTGACCAAGTTGACATGTCAGCCCATAATGAGCCGTGACATGGTTCCATCTGGTGATAAGGGAAAGAGGATACTAGATCCCTCTTCTTCCTCCTCAGGGGTCATGAGCCCACGCTCGTAGGCTATTGAGGACCTGCAGAGCTAATAGGACGAGATGCATCAGCTACATCAGGAGCAGACTGACACAATCTGTACACTCACTGAGCTTCTTCGGGGTCAGTCCACGGCCCCACGGCGGACCTTTGAGGGAGCTGCCAGTGTCGCACCCTCTACATAGCAGTCAACTGAAGCACCGGATACAGGAGCTGGATCCAACCCGCCACCTCTTGATCCTTGGGATGAGGACCCTGATGTGCCAGGTATGGAGGGCGACTCCCCTGAGCGTGAGATTCGTGTCCTTCAGGAGCATCTCCGCCAGCTCCAGACGAGTTCTCGATCCCCACACACATCTCGTTTTCCCAAGATTTGATCGTCGCCTGACCTCCACCCCAGCGACTTCCCTCTTCCCGGTGTCTTCCCCATCCCTCGTCCTTCCAAGCCTGTGGTTGCTCTCCCTACGGAGCTGCAACCCAAGGACTTCAAAACACCGCATCCACGGTACGTCAGCAAGGAAGGTTTTGTCTGTTGGGAGTTCCTTTTCCAGGTTTGGGCCACTTTAGAGGGAGTGTGGCCCTACTACACAGTCCGTATCAGACTACGGACCAAGCAAGGTGCTGACAGCGGCTAGGACAATGCGCAGACTTCTTTATGCCATGCCACGCAAGACCGTCGTCGACTTTCGCTCGTTCCTTGGCGAGGCCAGGACAGGCACCGGTGCTGATCCATGCGGGGGCTGGGACCTGGCATTAACCATGCTTGCTGCAGAGACGCACGCCACCCATGCCGCTCACATTCGTGCTTTCCACTCCCTTTGTTAGGGTCCTCTCGAGCCTGCAGCCAACTACTAGCGACTCGCCATGCGCATCTACACGCGCCTTGGGACCTCAGGAGGTACACAGTTGTGGGTGCTCCACACGATCATGCGCGGAGTTCACCTTGAGTACACAGACATCTTCACGAGGTATAGCGACGCCGAGCTCAAGCTTTTTTCACCCATACTGCAGCTTCTTCTATGGGCGCACCAACTCTTCCTATTGGTGACTTCTGCCCGTGAGGCAGCAGTGGCTCATCAAAAGACTCCTCTTGCTATAACAGTCGTCACATAACCACCAACGCCCCTCTTGTTGTCTCCTTCTCCATCCTCTGTCACTTCCTCCTCTTCCTCTTCAAACCCTGTTACACCGACTCAGACACACGGTGTTGCGTTAGTAGTACATGGGAAGAAGGGATGACGGAGGTGTGTCTCGGGCCAGCAGCAGTCATAGCAGCAGCCATCATCGGGTAGTAGCAGTGTACGCTCTGTTCACTGATACAACTGTGGAGGAGCTCATCGCTACACCGCGTGCAAGCAGCCGCTTGACTGGGCACAGATTACTCGCGGGCTTCACACTGCGCACGCACTACGTCGAGCAACACATCCTCCGGGCATGCGGCGACCACGACCACAGTGATTCCCGCTTCACCTTCAGTGAGTAGCGGCAACTCCAACCCACGTGATCGCACCATCGCCGAGCGCCGACGCCTTTTGGCGCTTTGCTTTCAAGGAGGTACGAGTGTGTTGTCACACCCGGGTGCTTCACAGACTTTCTATTTGCCTGTTCTTGTGGCTCGTGATGACTCGTGTGGGGGGCCACAGTCAACATGTAATGACAATGGACCTGACTTTACCAATTGGATTCATGAGTCTCACTTTAGTGCCCTTTGTCGTTCCTCCCCACCTCCTACCTGTAGGGATGAGATCCGCGTGGTGCGGTCCCGACGTTGGTCTGATAGCCTCTAGTGGTTCACGTCTACTGTTTTGGGCGAATCTGAGACTGAGCGTGAGCTTTCTGGTCGCCTCACGCTATGTGAGCAGGAATTTAGAGACAGTCAGTTTTGCGAAGGGAATAACGTCGTTTTGCGTTATATTTTGAACATGGACATGATCATAACATTTATAGGGCTAGTCATGAGCTTTCCAACGCACCAAACCATGCGCGATTCGGCCAAGCGTAGCCCAAGTTATGCTTGCCGAAGCGCAGGTCTCACCCACCACAGAAACGCCTAACGCCTCCATGGCGCGCACACGCCGTGGCGCCTTCCTTCACGTGCGAAGCGCCTTTCCCGAGGCGCAGATCCACTTGCACGTGGTGTAGGGGTCCCCTGCACTGTTTCCACGCACCCTACCCACTTTTGGGTCGAGTTTGGTGATGGGGTGTGACGAGGTTCGAAACCTGTCCGCGGACCTGCAGTCAGAATTTTGACTAAGTCCCCGAGTAACAAAACGTACTACTGGGTTTCGGACGCCGAGCCATGATTTTGGCTAAGTCCCCCAGTAACAACCCGCACTACTGGATCCGGTGGATGATCCACCTGATCAGGTGGATCATCCNGTTGTTTCGCCGGAATCGGACAAGTATCGAGGGAGATATAGCCTTCCAAAGTTGGGGTGTGCGCAGCGACTCTGCGAGCCGGCTGCGACTCGAAATCCGGTGAATAATCGACCGGATTGAGTAACAAAAATACCATCTGGAGAAATTGCTCCGGAAGACCTGCCGAGGCGTCCGGTGGATGATCCACCTGATCAGGTGGATCATCCACCGGACGCCTCGGCAGGTCTTCCGGAGCAATTTCTCCAGATGGTATTTTTGTTACTCAATCCGGTCGATTATTCACCGGATTTCGAGTCGCAGCCGGCTCGCAGAGTCGCTGCGCACACCCCAACTTTGGAAGGCTATATCTCCCTCGATACTTGTCCGATTCCGGCGAAACAACTTCCACCGGATGCAGCGACTCGTCAACTTTACGGGGCAATCCTCCATTTTAGGATCCGAGCAATTGTCGAGTCGCCAGATCCGCCGGAGCGGAGTCTTCACTTTCTGGCGGCTCGTCAGCGCCTCCCGGCGCCGCACTTGGGCATGCGGAGGGGCAATTTTTTCAACATTCTCCCCCTTGCACCTGCCATGCCCGCTGCTCCAGCTTGCTCTTACTCATCTTCCGCTGCGCCCTCCAGCCCATCATAGCTGGTCATCCCAAGTCCGGCCACGCTCAACGCGTGCCGGTCCGCGGGTTGCGCTTTGGTCAAACAATCCGCAAGCATGTTGTGCGTGCTGCAGTGCTGCAGCACCACCTGCCCCTTCTCGACCATGTCCCGTGCGTAGTGGTAACGCACGTCGATGTGCTTCGTCCTCCTGTGCTGCGTCGGGTTGTTGGTCAGCGAGATGGAGCCGGTGTTGTCCTCTTGCACCACCGTTGGCTCCTGCTGCGGCACGCCCAGCTCCCCCAGCAACCTGCGGAGCCACACCGCCTCCTTGACCGCCTCGGCCAGCGCGATGTACTCCGCTTCCACTGTGGAGGTGGCGACGCAGTCTTGCTTCCTGCTGCACCACGAGACCGCTGCACCAGCGAGGAAGAACACGTAGCCGGATGTGGACTTCCGCTTGTCCACATCGCCAGCGTAGTCTGCATCCGTGTAACAGACCAGGCGCAAAGGGTCCGCCCGCCCTTTGCCGTCGAACCTCAGGCGCGCGTGCCGCGTCGCCTGCAGGTAGCGGAGGATGCGCTTGACCGCCTGCCAGTGTAGTGGCCCT
>SZWC01009147.1:61327-86637 GCA_023375785.1 Penium margaritaceum
AGCATGAGCGCCTCCGTGTTCTTCTTTTCGAAGGCCTGCTTCTCCGCGTCCGTAGCAGTCGCCTCTGTGAGCACCTCCTTTCCCAGCATGACATCAAGCAGCCCCTTATGCGCGAGGTGCAACTCGAAGTGCCACCTCCATAGCCCAAAGCCCGGGCCACCCGCATACTTCTGAATGGGCTGCGTCTCCTTCTGCGCCATGTGCGCAGCTGCTACTCCGACAGGTTCTCAGAGCTTCACGGCGACGTCCGAGATGACGGTCCCGTGCGCTGCAGAAGACGTGAACGTTGGAGGTTATCAGACCTGTGGGCCCATAACCCTTTGTAGGGATGAGATCCGCGTGGTGCGGTCCCGACGTTGGTCTGATAGCCTCTAGTGGTTCACGTCTACTGTTTTGGGCGAATCTGAGACTGAGCGTGAGCTTTCTGGTCGCCTCACGCTATGTGAGCAGGAATTTAGAGACAGTCAGTTTNTTTGCGAAGGGAATAACGTCGTTTTGCGTTATATTTTGAACATGGACATGATCATAACATTTATAGGGCTAGTCATGAGCTTTCCAACGCACCAAACCATGCGCGATTCGGCCAAGCGTAGCCCAAGTTATGCTTGCCGAAGCGCAGGTCTCACCCACCACAGAAACGCCTAACGCCTCCATGGCGCGCACACGCCGTGGCGCCTTCCTTCACGTGCGAAGCGCCTTTCCCGAGGCGCAGATCCACTTGCACGTGGTGTAGGGGTCCCCTGCACTGTTTCCACGCACCCTACGCACTTTTGGGTCGAGTTTGGTGATGGGGTGTGACGAGGTTCGAAACCTGTCCGCGGACCTGCAGTCAGAATTTTGACTAAGTCCCCGAGTAACAAAACGTACTACTGGGTTTCGGACGCCGAGCCATGATTTTGGCTAAGTCCCCCAGTAACAACCCGCACTACTGGATCCGGTGGATGTTCCACCTGATCAGGTGGATCATCCACCGGACGCCTCGGCAGGTCTTCCGGAGCAATTTCTCCAGATGGTATTTTTGTTACTCAATCCGGTCGATTATTCACCGGATTTCGAGTCGCAGCCGGCTCGCAGAGTCGCTGCGCACACCCCAACTTTGGAAGGCTATATCTCCCTCGATACTTGTCCGATTCCGGCGAAACAACTTCCACCGGATTCAGCGACTCGTCAACTTTACGGGGCAATCCTCCATTTTAGGATCCGAGCAATTGTCGAGTCGCCAGATCCGCCGGAGCGGAGTCTTCACTTTCTGGCGGCTCGTCAGCGCCTCCCGGCGCCGCACTTGGGCATGCGGAGGGGCAATTTTTTCAACACTACCCAGCATCTGTCTCAGGTCGAGTGTTCCATTGCCTGTTGTACAGTGACATCCTCTAGTTGTGATTCCGATGGCACTTGGATCATCGATTCCGGTGCCACTCATCACATAACCTATTGTTGTAGTGACTTTGTTGTTCTCCGCCCTGTTGTGTCTGTTCGTTCCGTTCGCACACGCTCTAGAGTCCTTGCGAGTCCACATGTTGGGGTCGTGTGTTTTGATGGTCCGTCCAGTACCCTGTATCTTTTTGAGATGCTTTTGTGCCTGACCTTGAGCTCAGTTTGCTTTTTGTACGTGCTTGCACACTGATGGGACTCTCTGTGGAGCACAAGAAGACTCTGAGACTGTGACTGCTATTGATACTCGTAGCATTGTTCTTCGTGCCTCTGTTGTGGATGACCAGTATTGTGTCTCTTGGACTTCTCCTCCTTGCTCCCCCTCCACTTCAGCTCGTGTTTTTGTTACTGACGTTCTCTCTTCTGAGCACCAACGATTGCTTCATTGTCATCTTTGCCTCAGCCCTCACCAGCTGTGGTCATGCGTGTCCCTGAGCCTGAGGTACGCCCCTTGAGCCCAGGTTACTCTCGTGAGCCTGGCGGTCGTCTTCGACCATTGGACTCCGGAGTCCAACGAGTGTCAGGTCCCGAACCCAGGCGCTCCACTCGTAGCATCGCGAGTGGTGATTACGGCATCAAGCCCCTAGGCCTGAGTATTTGCACTAAGCACACAAAGGTACATCCAGCGTGTCTCGTAGGGCACGATCTTGTCCCTCGTGAGTTTCATATTGCTTGTGATCTAGAAGCTGATCTATTTGTCGTCACACCTAGCACTGAGGCATGTGCTCTTGCCACACAGAGCTCTCCCTCTATGGCACCTGACCCGGGCACATTGAGGGAAACTCTCTCATCACAGGATGCTGACGCTTTGCGTGCTACCTACAAGGATGAGTACGGAGTTTACGAGCTAGTCGACCTTCAACCTGGGAAGAAGGCTATTCAGGTCAAGTGGGTCTTTCGCAAGAAAGTGAAGCCGGATGGCTCATTGGAACAACACAAGGTTTGCTTGGTCGTCAAGGGGTATTCTCAGATCAAGGGCATCGATTACATTGACACCTTTGCCCCTATCGGCCGCATGACCTCAACTTGAGCTCTGTTTGGTGTTGTGGCTCAGCATGACTAGGAACTGCAATAGATGAATGTGAACAATGTGTTCTGCCATGGCTCTCTAGATGAGGAGATTTTCGTGGTTCACCCACCTGGCTTTGAGGATGGTTACAAGGTCTGGCGCTCGCGCAAGTCCTTGTACGGCCTCAAGCAGTCTCCTTAGTATTGGAACCAAGAGATCACTTGCACCCTGACTTGTTCGGGATATGTACAGAGCGAGGCAGATCCCTCTCTCTTCATCTGACGAACGCCTGAGTGGTTCACCGCCATCCTGTTCTATGTCAACGACCTTCTGATTGCGTCTCCTTCACTAGAGGCCGTGAAGGAGACCAAAGTTTTCCTCTAGCCTGCCTACAGGATGAAGGACCTTGCACCTGCAGCGGTGTTTCTTGGCATGGAGATCGTGCGAGACCGTAGACGTCGGACGCCACTGTTGCATCAGGCCTGATACGCACATGTTGTGGGGGAGTGCTTCAGCAACCTCCTCGGCGTCATGCCCACGGCTTCCACACCTCTCATGCTTGATGGGCAAGATTCCCTGAAGGTGGACGATCCCACATAGCTAGGGGAGACAGTGGATGTGACCTTGTACCTCCGTCTCATCGGATATATGATGTACCTCGCCACTACTACACGTCCTGACATCGCCTTTATCGTCAACCTCCTTGCCCAATTTTTGCACGCTCCACGTGCTAGAGCTCTTCACGCAGGTGTGTGTGTGTGGTGTGGTACGTGGTCTCCACATGTTTATTTGGACCCTGCTTTCGCTGGTAGTGTTCAGTGGTCCTTGACGGCTACACTGACAGCGATTGGGCCTGGAGCCCAGGTGGAAGCAGTCGCAACGGTTATGTGTTCCTACTCAGTAGGACCGCTGTGTCCTGGCGTTGCGGTATGCAAGGATGCATTACACGTAGCTCATTAGAGGTAGTGTATGTTGCTCGGGGTGCAAGGGCTGCTGAGGCGGTATGGTTGGATTGCATGGTCCTTGAGCTGGGTGAGTCAATACCCGCCATTGTGCTTCATTGTGAAAACCAGAGTGCTCTTGTCATAGCGGAGAACTCTAGTGTCTTTCACGCTCTCACAAAGCACATTGCGCTTGAGCATCACTTTGTGCGTGATCTAGTATATCGACACGTGATCTCCGTCATATGGGTTGGCACTGACATGCAGCATGCTGACTTCTTCACGAAGGCACTAGCATACAGAAAGTTCCTGGTGGCCATTCGTTATGTTGGGCTTCGTCCCTTGCCTGAGAGTTGTTGAGTGTGGGGTGTGTCTGTGTCCATATCACATCAGTCTTGCACTCATTGTTGTACTCATCTCAGTGCTGTACGTGTATGGACATGCGTACCATCGGGTCATGGGGGAGTGTTGTGATTTGTGACGATCCTATCGACCTGTATAGTTTACTGTGACCACTCTGCCCCTGGTGGTATCGGTGCGTCATCTGGTGGTTGACTACCAGCTTGGAGCTGACCAACAACCATTCCAGAGCTTTGGATGATGCCCGATGTTGAAGTTCGTTGGCCACTCACAACTCTATGCCCTCTTGTCTCCCACACTTTGCACACACATGTACAGATTAAGTGACAATCGCCCTACCTGGGAAAGCGTTAGGAGAGGTTGTTCTCGCTGGAGCCTCTGACTCCTTCAAGTTGCAGCTCGACCCAGGACTGCCCTGTGACACATATGTGGCTGTTGCATGATCTTTTCTATGACTCTGTAATGCGGTCGATGGTCGGGTTCATACATTCTCACTGTCGTACCCTTCATCATGTTTTCTTACTTCGAGTACTTTTGGGGAGCTGCCTCTTTCTCGGTTTTGATCCTTAGGGGGCCACCGTGCTGGTCTTGGCCAAGCACTAGTGAGTAGCCTCCCTTGGAATATTCCGTGTGGTTGGGCTCGACCCCCGGGTGGCGGCACTAGCTCACCCGAGCGTGATGCTCAATGTGAGCACGTGCTCACTGGTGTGTTCTTACCTCGCTCACTCCCCTCACCCACGTCTGTCTCGATGTAACTTGCAACTTTTCTAAGGCAAGTGTTGGCCATGTCCATGGCGTGTCTTGCGCTTTGTGACTCTCACCCGCCCCATCTCACCCAACGCACCTAGGAAGTTACCTAGCAACTAGTGGTATCAAAGCAAGCAGGGGTGATGCCTTGCGACACACACGTCCTGGACCTGTGCGTCAAGCGCTGAGGATCTCTCGGCCAATCGAGTGGTACTTCACATGTCCCAGCATCTCATCGGGTCTGTCATCTCTCCGGCGCATCCCAATCTTCTATCTCTGTGTGGCACTCTCGCCACCCATGCACCATCTCACACACGCAGTTCTGGCCCGGCCCACGTCACCGCTCTACCCATCACACCATCTTGCTCTACCCCGGCTCTTTTAAGGCTCGAGCGCTAGACTCGCCCAGCCTCATATCGTGTGCTCCATTTTTGGCCCACTGGCAAGTGATGCGCGCCCCTACTGTGACTCTGAGGTCAGTGCACACTTCACATTCTCTGAAATGTAGTAGTCTTGTGGTAGCAGCCGACGGCAGCAGCAGCTAACGTTGCCGGCGCTCTTGTCGCCTTGTCTCTTTGACAGCTGCGTCTCCATGGCAGCCACAACAGCAACTACACTCTCCCCCAATTCTTGGCACTTCCCTTCTTACAGGACAGAGGTACGGTTCGCTTGGTTGAGGAGCTCACCATGCACTTCGGTGTCCTTCACCTTGCACTGTTCCACCTACCTCTCACATAGTTCCTCTCCCCTGCATCATAGTGCGCTCGCACGGCCGAGCCCCAGCTCTAAGTGTGGTGCTCTCAGTGCGTCTTTCTTAGCTGCACTAGCAATCCCTAATCTACTTTCACGCTGGCTGATGATGACGACACCCCTCTGTGGGTGCGGATGCTAGATCATTCCTACAAGCAAGAGGATGCTGACGCAACAGCTGAACGCGAGCATGAGGAGATAGATTGCAAGGTCTACACCCCGGACGATCTTCCATCATCACCACCACTAGCACCAAGAATGTAACCTCCTCGCAGCTCTCAGTCGACTGAACCTGCAGCTACTCCTACTCCTACCCCGCCTCCTACAACAGCAGGATACACCGAGGCATCGATGGGACCAGAGGTGCCCCATGTGATCCGTGTTCTTCCCGTCTACACTAACTCCAGAGGGTTAGCGAGCGCTGTTCTTGACATAGCTGCTGGTGCTGCGGCTACCTTCGCAGCTACAGCCAGGGCCTGCCGTGCTCCTACACAGGTGGCCGTCGGCCGTGGAACCGAGGCATACGCACACACTGTAGCTTCCCCCAATTTTCTTGCAACTGATGGTGCAAACATTGCCACAGAGATCACAACAGCAGCAGCCTCTATTGCCATAGCAGCCTCCACTACAGCACACGCCACGTCAAGCGTTGTTGGATCCATCCTGGCATCCACCGCCGCCGCAGTGGTCCGCGCCACTAGCTTGGTAACCATTGCATTGCATCTGACATTGTCTCATTGCATTCTCTCACACTCTCCACACCCTGTTAGCCCATTTGCATTTGGGGTTATTCATCCTCCCAACATGCCTGAGCCAGAAGAGACTATAGAGGCCCTTCTGGCCGCTCTCTGTGAGGCGCAAGCGGAGCAATCGCAGAGCTCAGGATGAGCTCCATCAGGGACGGGAAGCATTGCACGAACTAGCAGCCACAATGGCCACATTAGTCATTGAGCGTCTCCGCACCATTCCAGGCCTTACTGCAGTTCTTCCTACTATAGAGTCAGGCTCGGCAGATTTGTCGGCTCCTCCCACTGGCGGTGTTGCCAACTCTTCTTCCCCTTCTTTCTCAGCAGCAGCCCTTCCTCGTGCTCTTCTCCCAGCTTGGCAGAAAGACTTTGAGATGCCACCACCACAGTTTATGTCCAAACTCACCTTCACATCCTGGGAAACGCGCTTCAGTGCGTGGGCCTAGGGTGAGCTGTTGTGGGAGTATTACTCCCCTGCCAAGCCAATGTTCGTACCACAGCCTGCGGAGGCTGCTCGCGCTGTGTTGGCCCTCATCAATGCAAGACCTCAAAAATCTTCCTGATGACATCGGTACGTACAACACAGACCCCTCTCGCGACACCCCTGCTGATCCCGTCGGCGCCTATGCTCTCATCCGCCGCCGCAAAACAATGACTGGGCATGCTGTCCAGAGTGCCCTCACTGTCCAGTTCAACACCTTACAAATGCGGACGGACGAAACGCCAGATTATTATTGGACTCGTAGTCGACGCTTGCTACGAGACCTTGGCAGGGCTGCTCCCGGTCCTCTCTCAGCCTGCTTGTCCATCATTGCTGGCCTCATTCCTGAGTTGTCTGACCTGTATCTCCACGTCTCTCAGGCAGAATTGGAGCGCCTTGCATCTGCACCTGTCCCTGCTCATTCCCCACCATGGATTGGCCCCCTCTTTGATTTCACTGCCTCACGTCTCACCGACTGGTGGAACGCCTTACAGAACAAGCGCATGCATCGGGCTACGCTTGCTGCTGTCACTACTTCTTCTCCTTCCTCCTCTGCCTCAGCGACCTCCACCTCCTCCTCTTCTCAACTTGCGACGCACTCCACTCAAGGTGCTTCTCGTGGAGGGGGTGGTGGTCCTTGCCGTGGTGGTGGTGTGGGGCCAAGGGGCGTGGGGGTGGTCGCGGTGGCAAGAACTCGACCCCCACAGCTACTGAGGTCACCTGCTGGAATTGTGGTACCTCCGGTCACTCTACGCCCAAATGTCTTGCCACCCGCAACGATGTGCATCTTACATCCTCCATGCGTGCTCATTGGGCCCGCACTGGTGTCATTGCCTCCTCTGAAACTGCTTCCGTGAAAGTAGCGTCTTCCTCCTCTTCTTCTTCTGCCTCTGCACTCTCCACCACGCTTGCCCCCCTCCAACCAACATCACATGCACCGAGCCCTTGGGGCTGGATTCCTCCACCGTCTAAACCTCCCTACTACGGTCCTCCGTCCTCTCACTACCCCGTGTCCCATTGGGTTTGTGGCGATGGACACTTCTCCGACCGCTTGTCCGACCATTCCTCGGAGCGCTCCTCTGATCGCTGTGACAAGGAGCGCACTCTGCAGCGTCGACTGGCAGAGCTTCTCCATCTTCAATCTCAGGGAGGTGAGAGTGTGAGTGGCCAGTCCCATGTGTCTATTCGTGAGTCTCATGTCACTCTCCATGGTGCTTCCTCTTGTGGTGTCCAGGGGGACTTGCTTCCTGATCATGCCTGGATTGAGGATTGGCAATCTTGTACGTTCCCCACTCGTCTTGGTTGTTCGTCCTCCCTCTCTGCTTGTGGCACCGTCGCTGCAAGTCTTGTTCTTTGGTCCACTCGTGCCTCGCTTGGCCTTTGGATCATCGACTCAGGGGCCACGTACCACATGACCTCCTGACGTTCCTCCTTTGTGTCCCTTGGACTAGTTCAGTCCGTTCATTCTGTGCTCACTGGTTCCGGCCAGCTTCTTCCTTTCCAAGGTGTTGGTGTCGTCCAATTCTTTGGTCTTGGTGGCACTGTCTACCTCCCTGACCTGCTGTACGTGCGTGACCTTAAGGTCAGTCTTTTCTCTGTGGCTACCCTTGATGACCAGGGCATGGACTCCTCCTCCAGCCGTGGCCTTGCCTCTATCTCTCTTCGCTCTTTTGGTCGTGTTTTCCTTTGTGGTGTACACAGAGATCACCTGTTCTGTGTTCTTCTCACGTTGCCCTCATCTCCCTCTGCCTCTGCCCTTGTACATGTCGCTCTGTCATTGTCCCCTGAACATGCTAATCTCTTGCATCGTCACCTCTACCACATTCACACGGCCGCCATCCAGGGTCTTCTTCGCCTTCAGCCTGCCCACGGCCTTGACCAGGCCATGTTTGTTCCGCCTTGTACGTCCACCTGCCTTGACTTTGCCTGTAGTAAAATGCACCGCTCCCCTTTCTCCACCTCTGAATCCACCACCTTGCACCCTCTTGATCTTGTTCACGCTGACATCATGGGTCTGTTGCCACATGACTTTCTTGGCGGCCTCGGCCGCTACGTCTTATGTTTGACAGATGACATCTCTCGCTATCGTTGGGTCTTTGCCCTTCGCCACAAGAGTGATGTCCCTGATGTCATCGAGTCCTGGCTCCCGCATGCTATGTGTGCCTGTCTTTGGTCTTTGCACGTGGTAACCGTGGTGGTGAGTTCTTTGGCCCCATCTCTCGTTTCCTTGAGTCGCGTGGTGTTTGGCTTGAATCCTGTGCCCCTTCCACCCCTCAACAGAACGGCGTCTCTGAACGCTAGAACCCCACCCTTGCTGATGGTGTTAGCTCCCTCCTACCTGCCTCCGGGCAGTCTCCTCTCTTTGCCTTTGAAGCCATGTCCTACATGACCTGGGTCTGAAATCTTCTCCCTCATGGTCCCCTTCCCCACTCTGTCACTCCCTTTGAACGCTAGACTAGTCAGCGGGCGGACCTCCTCCTTGCCCGCGTCTGGAGGTGTCTTGCCTCCGTGTGGGTCTCCACGGACCAACGGGAGGGTAAGCTGTCTCCCCGTGGCCGTCTCTGCGTCTTTCTGGGTGTCTCTCCATTCTCTAAAGCGTGGCACTTCTGGGATCCCTCCCGGTTTGGTGTCATTGAGTCTCGTGATGCAGTCTTCTTTGAACACTTGTTTGAGCGTGACTCTCCCCACTTTGGTGGGTCCTTCTCTCTGCCCTCTCAGGGTGGGGGTGGTTCTCTGTCCTCTCGGCCTACTATTCTCCCCTCTGGGCGTCCCTCGACATCCTCTGTCTCCTCTTCGGAAGAGCTGAGCTTCCCCCCATAGTCGTCTTCCTCACTGTCTTCATCCCCCTGCTGTGTCCACCGATCCTCTGGACTCACCTCCACCCAGTCAGTCTCTTGACTATACTGACGCTGTCTCTCTTGAACCCTCTCCTCCCTCACCTGTTGCCTTGTCCTCTGCCCCTACACCCGGTGCCACATCCTGGCCGCCCCCTATCCTCTCTGAGCTGTCTTGTCCTGTTGACTCTCCACCTCAGTTTGTGCAGCCGCGTCCGGCTGCTCCTTCTTTGTCAGTCCCACCAGTCTCACCCTATACCCGTGGTGGGCGCCTCTGGGCACTTCCATCTCAATCTCACCCTGTTGTCTCTGGTGACCCTGGTCTCCGTGCCCTTGGTCTTGCTACCTCTGCCCTGTCTACAGCGGCATCTGTCATACACCCAAAGCACCGCCCTTGGCTACTCTCTTATCGAACAAGAGTTCCACTCAGCTCTATCCTCCTCGGGTAGCTGGGTACGTTGCCTCGTGCTTCGCGACCGCTGGGCTCTCTCCTCTTCCTCCCAAACTGCTGACCGTGTAGGCAGCCCGCACGGCCTCTGACTCCTCGTTCTGGGAGTAGGCCATGAAGGTATAGCTTGAGGTACTGTCTGAGCACGATGTGTACGAGCTTGTCGACCTCCCACCAGGTCGCAAGCCGGTTGCTGCCAAATGGGTGTACCGTCACAAGCTGAATCTTGACAACACAGTTGAACGGTACAAGGCTCGTTTCACTACAAAAAGATTCTCTCAGATCTCCGGTATTGACTTCAACAAGACCTTTGCCCATGTTGGTCGATACACCACAGCCAGGGCTCTTCTGAGCCTGGTAGCTCAACATGACTGGGAGCTTGAGCAGATGGATGTAAGCAATGCCTTTCTCCATGGCAGGTTGGCTGAGGAGATCTATATGGTGCAGCCACCTAGCTTCTTGGATGGAACGGACCGGGTATGGCACTTGCGCAAGGCCCTCGATGGGCTAAAACAGTCTCCACGTTGTTAGAACCAAGAGATCATATCCATCCTTGGAAAAGGGGGTACAAAAGGAGCACTATGGATCCCGCGTTGTTCCTTAGTGCCCCTACCAAGCCACTTGTTGCTATTCTTGTCCACGTGGACGATCTCCTCATTGCCTCTCCTAACACCGCATCTGCTGCGGCGGCTAAGAACTTGCTCCATGCGGCATAAAAGATGAAAGACCTTGGTCCAGCTCGTGTCTTTTTGGGCATGGAGTTGGAGCGTAATCGCGGACATCACACCTTGCATGTTCATCAGGTCGCTTATGTATGCAGTCTGGGAGAGCGCTTCGCCCCGCTCCTCACATCAGTCCCCACGGCTTCCACTCCTATGACACCCGCTAGGCAATCTCTATTGAAGTCCCTAGAGCTGTCCGAACTGGGGGAGACGGTCGATGTGACCGATTACCTTCGTGTCATTGGTTCCTTGATGTACCTTGCCACGACCACGCGTGCTGACATGGCATTTGCTATGAAATCTTGTCTTAGTTCTCCCAGTGTCCTCGCGAGCGTCACCTCGAGGTAGCATTGCGGGTGGTGCGCTACGCCCTCTCCACCCCTCTTATTGGACTGTACTCTTGTGCGTAGCCCTCAGTCGTGGTGGACGGCTTCACAAATAATGATTGGGCGCATGATTCTAATGCACGCAGTCGAACATGATACATCTTTCTAGTCGGTGGCACTGCAGTCTCCTAGAAAAGTGGCAAAGAAGGGTGTGTTGCTCGGAGCACTGCTGAGGCTCAGTATGTTGCTCTTGGTACAGGCACGTGTGGGGCTATCTGGCTATGTTGCCTGCTACAACAGATGTGTGTTCCCATCCGTTGCATCACTCTGCACTGTGACAACCAACCCACAAAGGCCATTGCTGAAAACAGTTGCATGCATCATTCACGCATCAAACACATCAATGCTAAGCACCATTTTGTTCGTGAGTGCATTGCTGCTGGTATTGTCCACATTAGTAGGGTGGATACACGTTCTTAGCGAGCTGAATTTCTCACTAAAGCCCTCAGTCGTAATGTCTTCTGAAGTGTTGCTCACTCCATTGGTCTCATCTGTCGGCATGATCCAGGTTGATTGGCTATGGTGCATCTCCATCACCTCTCGTGATCCCCTCTTGTTGTCCACTCATGTGTATGGGTTGCTTTCCTGCGGGTCATGGGGGAGTGTTGAATTTCGTTGGCCACTAGAAACTCTATGTCCTCTTGTCTCCCACACTTTGCACACACATGTACAGATCAAGTGACAATGGCCTTATAGCTGGAAATACTAGGCAGCAAGTTGGGACAGCAGTGTTGTTGATGCAGCGTGCGGGCTTCCACGCTCGTTGCTTAAGTCTATTGCCCCTCAGTCTGCTACTCTAGAGTCTAAGTGTGGAAGATCTGGATTTGTTACTCAAAAACGCGCACTCCACTGTTAGCGCCTAACACTGGCGCGCGCGGAGGGGCCTCCCATTGTTGCTCATTCTTCATTCGTAATCAGTCACTTTTAGTTTTCAGCTGCTGAAAGAGCTGAAAACTGAAAGTGACTGATTAGGAATGAAGAATGAGCAACAATGGGAGAACCCTCCAAGTTCTAGCTCCCCCCCACTATTGTAGAACTTGTTCCTCTGCTAACCAGCCAATCAGAAAACAGTCCTAGGCCTGTTTTCTGGCATGCAGGGTTTTCTTGGTGAGTCCTGCCAGACGCCCGCCAGCCCAAAACCTAGGTGTCGTCCGTTTTTCCAAAAAACTAGACCATACCATAACACCGACGCTCCAAACGCAGCCCTGCGGTCAGAATCGGCTAGAATCGGCTAGAAAATAGCAGCAAAGAGTTATGGCTGCCCGAACCCAGGCAATACCTACGATATTCAGTGATGCCAAACATGGCCACACAGCAGTACACATGGACCTTAGGCACAGCATGATGATGCAGACGCAACGCCACAACCAGAGACAGTGCTGGGTGCATGCACACAGCATCCGCAGTGGCAGTGACCACCGGTAACCCGACCACCGAGGAGGCCTGCCGATGTAGCTAAGCGCATCACCGGAGGGAGGAGGCTTCAGCGAACGGTGAGTGGGCCTAAGAGCACGTTGTCTCCACGGAGCGACACTCCAGCAGCGTCGAGTCTCGCCGTCAGTCATCTGCACGCCGATGTACACAAGCCGGGAGGACACAACAAAGTACAATGAGAGATGCATAAAAACCAACACTCCCCCATGACTCACAGGCGTAGTGCACATGTGCGGGAAGAGACAGTCAACGACCAGACTACCCAATGACACACAGAAATGCAAGCAGGGACAAAGAGAGTCACTCAGGGACGCACGCCGACCGAACTCACAGCTTTCTTCAACGAGTCGCGCTTTAGTGCGTTGGTCAAAACGTCAGCCAACTGCCGTGCTGTCTCAACCCACACGATGCTGATGCTTCCGTCATGCAACAACAAACGCGCATAGTGATACTCAACGTTGATGTGCTTTGTGCGTGTGTGATGCACGCCGTCATTGTCGGCGATGGCCATGGCACTCTCATTGTCACAATGCAATGTGATGGATGCAACACACTCAAGTAACTCGGACAACAGACGATGCAACCACACACTCTCACACACACCTGAGCCAAGCGCAACATACTTAGCCTCAACAACGCTGCGCGCAATGCACCCCTGCTTGCCACTGCGCCAGGACTCAGGCGTGCCTCTAATCAGAAAGATCCAGCTTGTGCGACTCTTACCGTCTGGACTGCCGGCCCAGTCACTGTCTGTGTAGCCCACTACGACGAAAACGGCTGGTGGCGGAACATGAGACCTCGCCGAGGAGTCGAAACGATGTAGCGTAGTACTCCAATCGCAGCCTCGTAGTGGAGGTGACGCGGCTCCTGAGAAAACTAGGCCAGGAGGTTGACGACAAACACAATGTCTGGACGCATCATCGACGCCAGGAACATCAGTGACCCAATGACTTGCAGGTATGTGGTCACATCAACTAGCTCCCCCACAACAGCTGGGCCAGGACTCTTCAGCTTCACTGGCCATCTGGTCACATGGGTGAAGATGCGCTCGTCATGAGTGGCAGGTCCTCCGCAAAGCAGATGTGCAAAGTTTGCACATAGGCAGCCTGGTGGATATGCAGGACGCCCTGGGAGCAATCATGCTCGAGCTCCATGCCCAGGAAGACTCTAGCAGATCAGAGATCGTTCATGTGGTAGGTGGCGTACAGTAAGTCCTTGACACGCAAGATGGCAGCTGTGTCTAGCGACGCAATGAGGAGATCGTCGACGTAAACCAGAACAGCAGTGAAGGTCTGGCCTCGCGGACCGACAAACAGTGCGTGGTCAACGGTACTACGCTGGAGCCCGCCGCGAAGGAGCGTGCTGCTGATCTCCTGGTTCTAGTACAGAAGCAACTGTTTCAGGCCATAGAGGGCCTTACGCAGTCGTCAGACTCTCCCAGTGCCATCGTCAAAACCTGGGGGCTGCACCATGTAGAGCTCCTCACCCTCCAGTGAGCCATGGAGAAACGCATTGCTCACATCAATCTGATGCAGCTCCCACCCATGTTGGGCGACCAGGCTGAAGAGCGCCCGGCTAGTGGAGAACCATCCAATTGGGGCAAAGATCTGGTCATAATCAACCCCAAGAATCTGCACAAACGCCTTGGCTGTAAGGCGGGCCTTGTACTTGTCCAAGGACACGTCGGGCTTCCACTTGCGTTGAAAGACCCACTTGGCGCCGATGGCCTTCCGATCTGGAGGAAGGTCGATGAGGTCGTACACATGGTGCTGTTGGATGGCGGCGAGCTCATCGGCGCAGGCAGCGTCCCAGTGTGCAGCCTCAAGAGAGGCTTGAGCCTCGCGCAGGGTAGCTGGGTCCTTCGGGCGTGCTGTGGAGCGGACAGAGGTAGCGTGTGCATCTCGGGCCCCAACAAGGATGTGCGTGAGTGCAACCACGACAGAGTGCCGATGCTCGTGATGAAGCATGGCGTAGCCCAGTGCGTAGCCCGGATGAGGGTCAGCAATGATGGCTGAGGTGGTCAAGCTTAGGGTCATGGTGCCAGGAACCCCACTCACAACCGTGGGAGTGGAGGAGACACGTGGAGCCATGGGGGGTCGAGTTGCTACGGCGCACGGTACGACGGTCTGTGCGCTAACCGACAGCCTGGGTCAGAGGCTGTTGCCAGGGCCACGTGTGTAGCGTGGCAGGGCAGGCGATGGTGCTGAGTCCGACGGGCCAGCGGAGACGGATGGGGCTACTGGCCCTGAGGGACAGTAGACGCAATTGGGGCTGCCGGCTCGGAGGGGCCAGTGGACGGGACCTGGGCTGCTGGCCCGGAGGGACGATGGACGCAACTGGGGCAGTTGGCTCAGAGGGACCAGCAGACGCAACTAGGGCTGCTGGTTCGGCGTAGCCAGTGGTCTTGACTGGGGCTAACGGCACGGAGAGACCAGCGGACGCGACTGGGGCTGCTGGTCCGGAGGGGCGACTGGTCGTGAGTGGGACAGCTAGCTCGGAGGGACCAGCGGACGCGACTGGGGCTCCTGGTCCGACGGGGCCAGTGTTCGTGACTGGGGCTGCCGGCCTGGAGGGACCAGCGGATGCGACTAAGGCTGTTGGTCCGGAGGGGCCAGTGGTCGCGACTGGGGCTGCCGACCCGGAGGGACCAGCAGATTTTACTAGGACTGCCGGTCTAGAGGGGCTAGTGGTCGCGACTGGGACTGCTGGCTTAGAGGGAATGAGAGATGTGCCACCCGGAAGAGGCAGGACAAAGGACGGACTCACCACTCCCCTACGTCACGGGATAGACACGGACGAGCCGGAGCAAATGAGGTCGCGAGAAAACAGGTCCTCGAAGAAGAGGGCATCGCGGGACTCGACGATGTAGTGTCGAGAAGGATCCCAGAAGCGCCAGGCCTTGGACTGATGAGAGACACCGAGGAAGGTGCAGGGACGTCCGCGGGGGGCAAGCTAGCCACCCTGCTGTGGGGCAGGCAGCCACACAATGGCCACGTAGCCCCAGACGCGAGCCGGGCGAAGGTTACGCGCAGACTGCACCAATGCTGGTACGGCGTGGACTGGCGGGGAAGGGGACCGTGGGGGATCCGGTTCTAGACCCAGGTCATGTAGGCCATGCTTCAAAGTAGAAGCCATCGGAGAGACCTGACGCGACCCGCATGGTGCAGATGGCGTCGGCCATGGTACGGTTCCACCGCTCGGAGACACCATTCTCAGCGGGCGTGTAAGGAGCAGACGTCTCATGGTTGCTCCCGTAGGAGGCGAGAAAGGTTGTGGTCTCACCCAAGTACTCACCACCGTGATTGGAGCGAAAGTGGCAAAGAGAACGGCCACACTCGCGCTCCGCAAGGACAAGCCAGTCCTAGATGGCATGAGCGACATCGCTCTTCTGCCAAAGGCAGAAGATCTAATGGTAGCGAGAATAGTCGTCAGTGAGGGTGAGGACATACCGGTCATGCTCACCCACGGACTCGGTGGGGAGAGGGCCCATGATATCTGAATGGACGAGGTCAAGGGAGGCAGATTCACGAGAGGAAGACAAAGGATACGTGGACCGGTGTAGCTTCCCCTGAGCGCAATCAATGCACTCGATGGGGCATGAGAGAGGGAAAGTCTCCGGGTCAAGGCCCTTGGCTGGTTGGGTGCAGAGCATGCTGTCTATGGTGACAGAGAGGATGTAGCAAAGGCGGTGGTGCAAGAGGCGGGTGTGCTAAGGAGAGGGCGTGCTGGTGACGAACACATGGCCTGTGGCGGCCGACGAGGAGGAGACGGAAGGAGAGGGGGAGAGGCGAGGTACATGCCACAGGTAGCCACGTGCGGTGGTGTGCAGGACAAAAAGACCAGACGGACGCAATGACACCGTGCCAACACCACGCGAGTGGACAACGTCCATGCTCATGCGCTCAAGGGCAGTGACGGACAGGAGGCTAAGCTCGAGACCAAGGATAAAAAGGACATCGGTCACAAAGACGTCATCGACAGGACCACGGAAACGAACAACGCCAACACCACTGACAGGCAACACCTGTCCGGAGCCCGTCCGGACACCGGAGACATCGCCTACAGGGCCGAGCATACTTAAGGCCTCACAAGAGGCCGTCATGTGATGCGTGGCTCTGTAGTCGATGATCCAGGTCTCAGCAGGGTCATGGACCGGGGTCGCCAGGTCGCTAACCGTCACATGGTACCAAGCAGGGGACGCGGACGTGGTGGAGGGAGGCGCGAACCGAGACTGCCAATCGTCAAGCCACGCAACGTCGTCACGGAAAGGGATAGAGGAGACTATGGGAGACGACAAGATAGACAAGGAAATGGGACCCGACCGCAGCTCAGTCACAGTCATGTAGGATTAGGCAGGAGAGCAGGAGGTGATGCAACTCGCACTTCCCTGGGGAGGAGGGTGAGGCAGACTAAGCTTGAGCGCAATGAATTACTCCAGCTGTCACCCACGGGAGGACGGCCCGGGGGCTTAGACTGAGTACGAAGTGATGCCATCAGAGCCCGGGTAGGAGGAGGACTGTGCTTGCGAGGGAAACGGAGGCGTCGACAACTGCGGATGGTGCGGGTGCGGCGCTGGTGTCGGCTGGATTGGCAAAGCGACCGGAGCGATGGAGCTACTAGACGAGGCCAAGGCGTTAGAGCCGGCGACACCTACAGTAGTAGAGGCAAGACGGCGCTCCCGTTGGCGACGCATGGTGGCGATGACGCGCGCCTCGTCCGTCGGTAAAGGGCACGTGTACCACCCGTACACGGGCTGGCCACAGTTGTGGCAGAACGAGCCGCCACTGCTGGACCCGGTTGACGGCTGCTGCTCCTGTTGCTACTGACCCTTGCCTTTCTTGTTACGATGCTTCTTCTTCCTTGACGACGATGAGGTAGCTGCGCCGGGGGAGGCGACGGCCACGGAGGTGACGATTGGGGAGGCGAGAGCCTCCGTGTACTGGAGTTGAGACTCTATACGAGCTTCCTCAATCTGGAGGAAGAGCTCGTATGCCCAGGGCATGAGGGTGCCCTGGGCCGCCATGGTGGAGAGGACGTTGTGAGAGTAGTGCACGAAGACGTCCGCGTACGTGGTGGTCGCACTGCGCTTGATGGTGAGGAGCGCGGCTAGAGGGGTTGGGGCAGATGTGCCGAGGCGACAAAGCTGGAGGGGCGACAGGGACTAGAGCACGTACGGCGCGACAAGCGTCATACAACTGGTCGGCCAGGGTGGGGTCGTACGGGAGGGTGTACTATGCCCACACGCCCTCACCCTGTGCCCAGATCTGGAAGGTGAGCTCTCAGCTCCGGAATAGCTCGCCGGCGTGAAGCGGTGACAGAGGCGTCTCAAAGTCCTTCTGCTTGCGGGCGACGCCTAGAGTGGGACCAAGGACGGAGGTCACGATCTGCCGCTGGCACTGAGTCAGCTGTTGCGCCGGGTAGTGCGTGGCAGCAAACACAGCTGGGTTGGCATGCCCTAGAGGGATGAATGGCGTCGGCGAACTGGTGGTCATCTGGGAGGTCAATGGCTGTAGCGCTACAAGCTGCTGCGTCAAGGCGGCAAGCTATTGTTGAAGAGCAGCCAGGGAGCAGCTGCTGCTGTTGCTGCTACTATTGCTCCTGCTGCTACTGCTACTACCGATGCTGCTGTTGCTACTATTGCTGCTGGTGTTGCTGCTACTACTACTGTTATTGCTGCTACTATTGTTGCTGCTGCTGCTGCTGCTGTTGCCTCTACTACTACTACTGTTACTACTATTGTTATTGCTGCTACTGCCGCTGCTGCTGCTGCTATTGTTACTGTAGCTGCTGTTGCAATAGCAGTTGCAAGAAAGGGGGGTTGGGGTCCCCCCAACAGAGGAGGACCCCTCCCCATTGGGACTAACAACAATGGTTTGGTGCCCCTTGGTTTAGTTTTTTTCATTGCTGATGTCAGTAGTGACGTCGGCTTAGGGCGGCTGACGTCAACAATTGCCGCTACGTTATGTATAGGGCTACTACTGACTCCCTATCCACCCTTTGGTTTTCTTCCCCCTTCCCCTCCTTTTTTTGGTTTTTTTATGTGTTGATGACGTCAGTAGTGACGTCAGCAGTGACCTTAGCAGCGGGATGCTGACATCAGCAGTGGCAGTTTTTAGGGCCGTTGCTATAGCTGCTGCTGCTACTGCTGCTGCAGCTAGTGCTCCTGCTGTTGCTACTGTTGCTGCTGCTTCAATTGCTACTAGTAGTGCTGTTGGTACTGCTACTGCTACTGCTACTGCTATTGCTTTGTTGTTGCTGCTGCTGCTACTACTGCTGCTGCTACTGCTACTACGGCTGTAGTTGTAGCAGCAACTGCTATTACTACTGTTGCCGGCTGTTGCGGCTGTTGCACCAGCTGTGGTAGCTATTGCAGCCGCGGCAGAGATGCTAGTGGGGTGGGGGATTTTTTTCCGGTTTTCTTTCTCTCTTTCGTCTATCATAGCGGGCTCAGTTGCTCGCTGTAGGCAGCGTATAGCGAGCCTGATGTTTTCTGCGAGCAGCGTGCTCACTACCCGCAACCTGTTGCTCGTGGTGAGCTGCGGGCTGCGAGCAGCAGCAGCCGCATCTAGCTATTGCCGGCTGCTGCTCGCTACTGCTGGTGCTGCAACTAGCTACTGCTCCGGCTTGCTGCGGCTGCTGCAACTTGCTGCTTCTATTGCTCGCTGATGCAACTGCTGCTCACTACTCGCTGTTGCTGCTGTTCGCTCCTGTTGCGGGCTATTGCTGTGGGCTACTACAAGCTCCTGCTTCTGCTTGCTCTTGCTGTTACACGTAGCTACAGCTGGCTGCTACTGCCACTGTCCGCTGCCATTGCCTACGGCTGCCACTGCTGCAGACTGCTGCTGCTGCTTGCTGTTCCCAGTCACTGCACCTGGATGACGTTGCGGCGTTTGTCGTCGCCTGTAGGTGTCGAACGTGGCCTGCCGCTCACCTCCTCGCGTCACGCGTGGGGGTCAGTGCTGCCGAAAAAAAATCGGTAGCATTTCCCCTGGCCCAGTGGCCATGGGAAAACATCTGATGCCGCCACCAGTTGGATCAATGCTACCGGAAAAAATCAAGCAGCATTTCCCCTGCACTGGCGCGTATGGGGGTCTGCCGGCATTGTCTGGCACCTGTATGCCAGTCTTCTGCTGCTGCAACTACCCTCTGTCTCTGATACAAAGCTGGAAATGCTAGGCAGCAAGTTGAGGTAGCAATGTTGTTGGTGCAGCGTGCGGGCTTCCATGCTCGTTGCTTAAGTCTGCTACCCCCTGAGTCTACTGCTCTAGAGTATAAGTTTCGAACCTCTGGGTTTATTACTCAGAAATGCACGCGCCAGTGTTAGGGCCAGAAAATAGCTGAAAACTAAAAGTCCCTAATTAGGAATGAAGAATGAGCAACAATGGGAGACCCCTCCAAGTTCTAGCTCCCCCCCACTAGTGTAGAACTTGTTACTCAGCTAACCAGCCAATCAAAAAATAGTCCTAGACCTATTTTCTGGCAGGCAGGGTTTTCCCATTGAGCCCTGCCAGACGCCCAACAGCCCAAAACCCAGGNAAAATAGCTGAAAACTAAAAGTCCCTAATTAGGAATGAAGAATGAGCAACAATGGGAGACCCCTCCAAGTTCTAGCTCCCCCCCACTAGTGTAGAACTTGTTACTCAGCTAACCAGCCAATCAAAAAATAGTCCTAGACCTATTTTCTGGCAGGCAGGGTTTTCCCATTGAGCCCTGCCAGACGCCCAACAGCCCAAAACCCGGGCGTCGCCCGTTTTGCCTAAAAAGTTGATACCATAATACCGACGCTGCGAACGCAGCCATGCGGTCAGCATCAGCTAGAAAAGCAGCAGCAAAGAGCTATGGCTGCCCGAACCCAAGTAGTGCCTACGACAGCCAGTGATGCCAAACAGGGCTACACAGCAGGAGACATGGACCTTAGGCACAGCATGATGCTGCAGACGCAACCAGAGACAGTGCTGGGTGCATGCAGCATCCGCAGTGGTAGTGACCGCTGTCGGTCCGACCGCCGAGGAGACCTGCGGATGGAGCTGAGCACATCGCCGGAGGGAGGAGGCTCCAACGAACGGTGAGTGGGCCTCAATGCGCGTCGGCTCCACCGAGAGACACTCCAGCAGCGTCGAGTCTCGCCGTCAGTCATATGCACGCCGATGTACACAAGCCGGGAGGACACAACAGAGTACAATGAGAGATGCACGAAATCCAACACGTACCTGGGGAAGCGTCAGGAGAGCTCGATTTGGTTGGAGCCTCTGACTCCTTCAAGTTGCTCCTGGACCCAGGAGTGCCCTGTGGCAAATATGCGGATGTTGCATGATCGTTTCTATGGCTCTGTGATGTGGTCCATCGTTGGGCTCGTACATTATCACTGCCGTGCCCTTCATCATGCTTTCTTGCCTTGAGTGCTTTTGGGGAGCTACCTCTTTCTTGGGTGCTGATCCTTAGGGTGCCACTGTGCCAGTCTTGGCTGAGCACTGGTGGGTAGCCGCCCTCAGAATATTCCGAATGGTCGGGCTCAACCCCCGGGTGGCGGCACTGGCTCACCCGAGCGTGATGCTCGGTGTGAGCGCGTGCTCACCGGTGTGTTCTTACCTCGCTCACTCCCCTCACCCATGTCTATCTCGATCTAACTTGCAATGTTTCTAAGGCAAGTGTTGGTAGTGTCCATGGCGTGTCTTGCGCTTTGTGACTCTCACCCGCCCCATCTCACCAAACGCACCTAGGAAGTTACCTAGCAATTACTCCCGGGACCTCCTGTAGTTTTCCTGCAGCACACAGGAGTTTATCAGTGGACTGGTCGTGGGCCCAATTCGCATGTTCTGCATTGTGTGTCCACTGTTCGATGCTGGATGCATGCATGTGACCAGTTATAGCGTCTGGCTTGAGATCACGCACGTTGAGGTTCAGACGGCGTAGCGTTCTGACATGTCTGCACAGAGTTACGGCCAAAACAATGGTTTTGGGCCGGTTTTAGGACAGATCTTACACTGCCGCGTGCGACACCTGTTGGTTATTGTCACAAACACACGCAAGTGCCCTCTTGTTTCCATTCATGCACACACCTCACCACTGCAGGTGATTGAACTGGATTAAGGCTCCCTGGTGCAAGACTGTGGTGCAGCATGAAGTGCACAGTGGAGGTGCCCCCATCAAGCTGCCAAGTGGTGGCTTCAACACCAGCCTTGTCACAAGCCTTAGTTTAGAAATAACCTCACGTGCCAAAATGAGGATACAACTTGTAGGATTGCATGCTTGTTAGTTGATTGAATACTTGCATGTTCCTAGAGTGGTGAACCGGGTTGCTGATCCCTCGGGACCACACGTCCGGCTTGTGCCGGCGTGTGAGAAACCGCCTGGAGCTCGCTCGCTCCAGGGTCGGGTTCGATCCCTGGGTGGCGGCCGGGCCCCACGACGAGTGCCTCGCGTGGGTGGCCCGGTCAACTGGCTCTCACCACCTCGCTCACTACTCACTCTCGTGAAGCTGTGTCTTAACNGGTTTTAGGACAGATCTTACACTGCCGCGTGCGACACCTGTTGGTTATTGTCACAAACACACGCAAGTGCCCTCTTGTTTCCATTCATGCACACACCTCACCACTGCAGGTGATTGAACTGGATTAAGGCTCCCTGGTGCAAGACTGTGGTGCAGCATGAAGTGCACAGTGGAGGTGCCCCCATCAAGCTGCCAAGTGGTGGCTTCAGCACTAGCCTTGTCACAAGCCTTAGTTTAGTAATAAACTCATGTGCCAAAATGGGGATACAACTTGTAGGATTGCATGCTTCTTAGTTGATTGAATACTTGCATGTTCCTAGAGTGGTGAACCGGGTTGCTGATCCCTCGGGACCACACGTCCGGCTTGTGCCGGCGTGTGAGAAACCGCCTGGAGCTCGCACGCTCTAGGGTCGGGTCCGATCCCTGGGTGGCGGCCGGGCCCCACGACGAGTGCCTCGCGTGGGTGGCCCGTTCAACTGGCTCTCACCACCTCGCTCACTACATACTCTCGTGCAGTTGTGTCTTAACTACTTCCACGCTTCTTAGTCTTGAGCGTTCCCCGATCCATGGCGTGCTTCATTGCTTGCCACTCACTTGCTTGCTAGCATAGTGCTTGTGGCTTCCTACTGGTATCAGAGCAGGAGGGCTGTCCCTCCCGCCACGACGTCCTGGGACCGCATGAGACTCACGCGTGCCACTTCTAAGCGACAGGTGATCCCGCACAAGCCGTAGTACGAGGCCATGGCGGCCTAAGCAACAGCAGCAGCAGCCATTCTGTGCAGCCGCTAGCATCGCACTCGTGAACCTTAGCACGAGATCGTGGCAGCTTAGGCAATAGCAGCAGCCTCCATTCTGTGCAGCCGCTAGCATCGAGCGACGGGTGATCCCGCACAAGCCACAGCACGAGGCCGTGGCGTCCTAAGCAGCAGCAGCAGCAGCCATTCTGTGTAGCCGCTAGCATCGAGCGACAAGTGATCCCGCACAAGCCACAGCACAAGGCCGTGGCGGCCTAAGCAGCAGCAGTAGCAGCCACTCTGTGCAGCCGCTAGCATCACACTCGTGAACCTTAGCACGAGACCGTGGCAGCTTAGGCACCAGCAGTAGCTGCCATTCTGTGCAGCTGCTAGCATCGAACGACGAGTGATCCTGCACAAGCCACAGCACGAGGCCGTGGCGGCCTAAGCAGCAGCAGCAGCAGCCATTCTGTGCAGCCGCTACCATCGCACTCGTGAACCCTAGCACGAGACCATGGCAGCTTAGGCAGCAGCAGCAGCCGCCATTCTGTGCAGCCGCTAGCATCGACCTGTGAACCTCCTTCGAGTCACAGCTGAGCCGCGGGGGATCCCGTGCAAGCCACAGCACGAGATCGTGGCAGCCTAGGCAGTAGCAACAGCCACCGTCCTGTGCAGCTGCTAACTTTGCAACCGTGACTCACGGGGCACACTCTCAATTACCTCGGGCTGCCTTGAGGCGGCCCAACATTCAGAACGCTGGCGTCTCCGCCTGAGATCGAGCCCGCCCCTCCGTCATCCACGGCAGCTCGGGACCGTGCACGCACTGACAAGGAACTCGCGTACTACGAGGAGCGGGCAGAGAGAGAAGTGTGGTCAAGGGTGCGTCGCAACAGTTCGGGGTATCACCCCGGTGAAGACTACGATCCCACTGATCACTACGCGTGGGCGGACGCAAAGGACTACGCGACTTATTGCCAGTCGGCCGACGACGATTCCCCAACGTCGCTGGACCAACCGGCAACTGCACCACAACGGGACCACCGACCTCTTCACTCTCTGGTAAGCCCGCCCATTGCCCATAGGACGCGCCAGCAACACCGCCGTGCTGTTCCCCGTGGTGCAGCTCCACCTTCTGCAGCAGCANTGCTAACTTTGCAACCGTGACTCACGGGGCACACTCTCAATTACCTCGGGCTGCCCTGAGGCGGCCCAGCATTCAGAACGCTGGCGTCTCCGCCTGAGATCGAGCCCGCCCCTCCGTCATCCACGGCAGCTCGGGACCGTGCACGCACTGACGAGGAACTCGCGTACTACGAGGAGCGGGCGGAGAGAGAAGTGTGGTCGAGGGTGCGTCGCAGCAGTTCGGGGTATCACCCCGGTGAAGACTACGATCCCGCTGATCACTACGCGTGGGCGGACGCAAAGGACTACGCGACTCATTGCCAGTCGGCCGACGACGATTCCCCAACGTCGCTGGACCAACCGGCAACTGCACCACAACGGGACCACCGACCTCTTCACTCTCTGGTAAGCCCGCCCATTGCCCATAGGACGCGCCAGCAACACCACCGTGCTGTTCCCCGTGGTGCAGCTCCACCTTCTGCAGCAGCAACGTCAGAAGCCTCCGCCCCGCGTTGTGCCGCATCTCCAGCCGCAACAGCTGCAGAGCCCATCTCGTCCCCTGATATTCTTTCAGCACTGCAGGCTACCCTTGCATCCAGCGCTACCGCTGCCTCTACCTTTGCAGCCACTGCACGTGCGGCACATGCACCAGCCAGCACTGCTGCTGGTCGAGCCATTGACACGTACACTGCAGCGGTTGACCAGGGACCTTTGGCAGCAGCTGCTATCAACGTAGCTACTCAGATTGCTGCAGCAGCAAATGCAGTTGCATCCGCCGCAGCCGCAGCAGCCACAGCACTCTCCAGTGCAGTTGACTCCACCAACGCCTCCACAATACAGGCAGCCTCTCTACCCTCCTCATCACCGTCAGTCACTCGGCACATACAACTGTTGGTCTTGACAGCTACAGTCATCTCCACTCTGTCAGGTGCAGCCCTGACAGGCGTAGCCTGCTTCGTTGTCACCACATCAGCTTTTGTTGCAATCGTCGCCTCCTCAGTTGCTGCGGCACAGTCACCACTGTTCTCTCTGCACCGCCGTGCGTGGTGAGCTTGGCCTCTCTTGTTCTCCCGCTCTCTCTGTCTTTCTTGTATCGGCGTGTTCGTGCGTTGAGGTTGTTGCCTTGCAGCACACTTCCAACACCGATATCTTACATTCCCACGCCCACTGGGGCAAGGAAAACTCTGCCAAGATTTTCTCGGCAGAGTCACGCCACTGGCACAATGCCAGTTGACGATGACCAATACACAGCACTGCAACCTGAGCTTCAGCGTGAGCGCACTGCATTGCAGGCAGCTCTCAGGGCTCAGCGCACTGCTGAGGAAAGATTGCAGGCTGAGCAGGCTGACCAAGAGACATTCGCCGATCACATTGCTGACTTGGTTCTGAATCGTCTGCAGCCCACATTGCGTAGCACTCAGTTCGCTAGTATTACTGCAGCATTCTCCACCTATCTCGCTTCCGCTTCCACTGCCGCTGGCACATCTTCCTCTGATCCACTTGCAGTCGCCGCAGCCGCTGGCGCTGCTGTAGCCAAAGCCCTTGCTCCATCAGTGCAACGCAAGCCTGACTTTGATTCCACTCCACCCCATTTCACTTCCAATCTTACTTTTCACTCTTGGGAGGTTCGTTTCAGTGCCTGGGCGCAAGGGGAACAACTCTGGGAATACTACCA
>SZWC01009147.1:87401-102126 GCA_023375785.1 Penium margaritaceum
GGCAAGGCCGCCCCAGGCCAACTCCCTGCTGTTCTCTCCATCGTCAACGGCCTCATCCCTCAGCTCAGCGACATCTTTTGCGAAGTGAAAGCCACAGAGCTGGAGCGTCTGGCGGCAATTCCTGTTCCCGCCGATGCACCCCCTGGAATTGGGGCCTTATGGGAGTTCACCTCCCAGCGTCTTACGGACTGGTGGAGCTCCTTGTAGAACAAACGCATTCATCGCACAGCCGTTGCAGCAGCAGCCACCGCACTTCCTTCCTCCTCCACCTCCTCAGCCTCCAGCTCGTCCTCCATCTCCACCTCTGTCACTACTGCCACCTCTCTTGCTTCCCAAGGGGGGGGGGCGTGGTGGAGGGGGTGGCAAAGGTAAAGGCCGAGGGGGTGGCTCTGGCGGTGGCGGGCAAGGAAAGAGTGGCAAAGGGCACGGTTCTGATAGCACCCCATCCCCCTCTTCCTCCTCCAGCACTGTCACTTGCTGGAACTGCGGCGCCGCTGGTCATGCGGCGCCCAAGTGCCCTGCACCACCAGATGATGCACGCCTCGCTTCTGCCATGCGTGCTCACTGGGCACGCTCTTCAGGGTCTGGTGGCGGCTCTGCCCGCTCCTCCACCTCCGCGGGGTCCAGTCGCGGCTCGGCACACGCTTCTTCTCCATTGTCTACAGCTGCTGCCTACAGCACTGCCCTCTTTTCACCTTCTCCATCCGCACCCTGGGGTTGGCCCCCGGGGTTTGGCGGCCCTGTCTACTTCGGGCCTCCCTCTGGCTTCTACTCACCTCCAACATGGGCTTCCTCCACCCCTGGTCCCCAGCTACCCTCCTCTACCGCACTCATCACCGGACCACCTGAGGACGACCGCCAGCTGGACTCTGCACTCTCTCACGCAGTTCACCAGCGTCACCTCCGTGATCAGGGAGGTGAGAGTGTACGTTCGGTTGAGGAGGGCCTTGCGTGTGCTCTTGACTCGTCTCTTCGTGGACCCCCCCCCGGTCATGTTCAGGGGTATCCCCCAGTTGACGTCCCATGGATTGAGGAGTGGCAGTCGTATAGTCTCCCTCGTTGCCTTGCCGCTTGTGGTCAGCGCCTCTTTCCTCGTTCTGCCATTGCCGCTGTGAGTCATGACCCTGCGTCTGTCCGTGTGACGGGTGGCTTCTGGATTCTTGATTCAGGGGCCACCCACCACATGACTTCCTGTCGTTCAGCGTTTGTGTCGCTGGGTCCTGTTGGCTCTGTTCGCTTTGTACGCACTGGCTCTGGCCACCTTCTCCCTGTCCAGGGTGTCGGTGTTGTCCGTTTTTTTGGCCCTGGGGGGGAGCTCTTCCTCCTTGACGTTCTCTATGTGCCCGCTCTTGAGCTCAGTCTGCTGTCTGTTACGACACTCGACGACCAGGGCATGGACTTCTCATCCAATCGGGGTATTGCCTCTGTTATGCATCACACTATTGGTCGTGTCTTACTGCGTGGCACTCGCTGTGACCGCTTGTTCCACGTGCCCTCGTTTGCACCCCATCCCTTCACAACTGCTCTTGTTCATGTGGTTCGTTCCCTCACTCCTGCACATGCGTAGTTGCTCCATCGTCGTCTTTGTCACATTCACACTGCCGCCATTGACAGTCTGCTTCGGGACATGCCTGCAAATGGCCTTGATGCCAACACGTTCTCTGCACCCTGCCCCACTGACTGTCTCGACTGTGCTCAAGGCAAATGCACCGCTCCCCATTTTCCACGTCTGAGTCTCGCACGTCTCACCCACTTGACCTCCTGCACGCTGACGTCATGGGACCTCTTGCCCATGACGCCCTTGGGGGTGTCGGTCGTTGTGTCCTCTGTCTCACAGACAATTTTTCTCGCATGCGCTGGGTTTTTGCCCTTCGACAAAAGAGTGACGTCTGTCCCGCACTTGAGTCCTGGCTAGCACAAGCTGAGCAAGCCTGTGGTCGCCGGCTCAAAGTCTTTCGCTGTGACCGTGGTGGCGAGTTCATGGGTCCCACCGCTCGCTTTTTCACCTCTCGTGGGGTGTGTATGGAGCCCTCGGCCCCCTACACACCCCAGCAGAATGGTGTCTCTGAACGCTGGAACCACACCCTCGTTGATGGTGTTCGTACTCTCCTCAGCGAGTCCTCCCTCTCTCCTGTCTTCTCCTTCAAGGCCATGTGCTACATGACCTGGGTGTGGAACCGTGTCCCACACGGTCCCCTTCCTCGTCACGTCACCCCCTTTGAGCGCTGGTATGGTCGTCGTGCTGACCTCCGTCTGGCTCGTGTCTGGGGTTGTGTGGCTGCTGTCTGGTTGCCAGAGGACTTTCGTGATGGCAAACTGAGTCCTCGTGCTCGCCTCTGCACGTTTCTTGGTGTCTCTGCCATGTCTAAGGCGTGGCGCTTTTGGGACCCCGACCGTTCCCGCGTCATCGAGTCGTGTGACGCCCTCTTCTTTGAGGATGTCTTCCCCCATGACTTGTCCCATGTCCCTCCTTTGTCTTCTCTCTCCTCGCTTCGTCGGCTTGGAGGGGGTGGGTCTGTTCCAGCCTCCGATCTCCGTGCGTCCACGTCTCCCTCTCACACAACGTCCCCTGTTGTCACTCCCACGGACAGTGACGAGGACTCAGTCTCTTTTGAGTCGGGGGCCTCAGTGCCCTCCCCGGAGTCCGGGCCACCCCTGTCCATGGCCGGCAGCCCTGTATCTTCGCCATCTACCGCCATTCCCGAGTCCTCACACTCGGCGCCCACTCCCGCACAGTCCAGTGCCCACTCTACTCCCACCTCATCTCCTGGCGCTGCAGTTCCTCCGGTGCTTGACACCACCGCAGGCGACGTGCCTCAGGCTCGGCTCCCCTGTCCAGAGCCTTATACTCGTGGGGGGAGACTTATTGCTCTTCCTCCCTCTTAGTCCTCTCAGCCCTCCTCTTCTGGGGCGCCTACTGAGTCTCTCCTGGCAGGCTCGTCCATTGCCTCTCAACGAGTCACCCGCTCAAGAGCCTCATTCTCCAGAGCTGGTCCCTCAGTGCGCCCCACCGGCCTTGATGCACTGGGCCTGTCTGCGAGCGTTGTACACCCAAACTCTGCAGTTGGCTATGCTCTTGTAGCTCATGAGTTCCACAGTGCTCTTGAGTCTTCTGTCGCCAGTTATGTCGCCGCATGCTTTGCGGCCGCTGGCCTCCCCACTCTCCCTCCTGAGCCCACCACTGTCCGGCAGGCTCGTGAGGCGGCAGACGCTGCCCTCTGGGAGAAGGCCATGCAAGAGGAGCTCTCAGCCCTCCAAGACCATGGAGTCTTTGAGCTGGTGGATCTCCCTGCAGGTCGCAAGGCAATCTCTGCCCGATGGGTCCTTCGGCGTAAGCTGAAGCCCGATGGAACAGTCGACCGGTACAAGGCACGTCTCACAGCAAAGGGGTTCTCCCAGATCCCCGGCGTTGACTTTGATGAGACATTCGCACCGGTCGAGAGATATACCACGGTTCGAGCACTTTTGAGTCTCGTCGCCCAGCACGACTGGAAACTGGAGCAGATGGACGTCAACAATGCCTTCTTGCACGGGAAGCTCGATGAAGAGATCTACATGATACAGCCCCCGGGCTTCACCGATGGCACGAGCAAGGTCTGGCGACTGCGCAAAGCCCTCTATGGGCTCAAGCAGTCGCTGCGGTGTTGGAACATGGAGATCTCCTTGACTCTCGAGCGGGGAGGTTACCGTCGCAGCACGGTTGATCCAGCGCTCTTCTTGAGCGCCCCCTCAGAGCTGTTTGTGGCAGTGTTGGTCTACGTTGATGACCTGCTCATTGCCTCACCCAGACCGGCAGTTGTCCAGTCAGTGAAAGACCTGCTGCAGTCGGCATACAAGATGAAGGATCTAGGTCATGCACGGGTGTTTTTGGGGATGGAACTTGAGCGTGATCGTCAGCTCTGCACCCGACATGTGCACCAGGCTGCGTACATACGCACACTGGAGGAGCGTTTTGCTCCTTTACTCGTAGACATCCCCACCGCGTCCACACCGATGACTCCAGCAGGTCAGCGTCTGCTGAAGTCACTGGACTCAGCACAGCTGGGGGAGCCTGTCGACGTCACCGATTACCTCAGTGTTGTGGGCTCCCTCATGTATCTCGCCACCACCACTAGGGCAGACGTGGCCTTCGCGGTCAATTTCCTTGCCCAGTTCTCCCAGCAGCCTCGACAGAAGTATCTCGAGGCCGCACTGCGCGTCGTCCGCTACGCGTTGTCCACTGCACGCGTAGGACTCTGCTCCAGTGAAGCAGAGTATGTGGCACTGGGTGCAGGTACGTATGAGAGTGTTTGGCTGTCCCGCCTGTTGCAGCAGTTGCGTGTCCCCATTCATTGCATCACCCTGCGCTCTGACAACCAGAGTGCGAAGGCGATTGCTCAGCACGATGGCATGCATCACTCTCGCACTAAGCACATTAACATTGATCATCATTTTGTACGAGAGCGCATTGCCGCTGGGCAAGTTCAGGTTGTCTGGGTCGACACTGTTGTGCTTTGTGCCGTTCCTGTACAGTTTCCTGTGACCCCTCGGCCGTGTCCATACTCGTGCAGATCCCTGAGGCAGGCGGCCCTGGTGACACCGGCGCGACGACAGGCGGCGGACTACTCGCCTGGAGCTCACCGACCACTGTTCCAGAGCCCCAGATGTCACCGAGACTCCTTGCTGTGCCTTCTACGTCTTGCAGGCGCCTTTCGGCGGACTGGGCATGAGGCCCATTTGCATGTTTTTGCATTATATGCTTGCTGTCAGTCGATGGATGCATGCATGTGACCAGTTGCTGCGTCCGTCTTTTGATTCTGCACGTCTAGGTTCAGACGGCGTAGGATTCTGACATGTGTGCGCAGAGTTTCGGCCAAAACAGTGGTTTTGGGCCGGTTTTCGGACAGCTCTTGGACTGCCGCGTGCGACACCCGCCGTGCGCCGCGGCAGGTGTTTATGCCTTGGACCTGTCAGTTGTCATTTCTCTCTGCATATGCTATATTAAAGCATTCTGACACTTTGACTTGTGTCTCCTAGCCAAACCCTTGCTGTCGTGTGTACGACCTATGACTGTCGTCACCGTCTGACCAGGCACTGACGCCCGGTCAGCGGCCGTGTTGCTAGGAAGCTTCAACGCACTTTCTCATGGTATCAGAGAAGTGAGACAGTTCTCACAGAGCTGCGCAGCAGAGATGTAGCAGAGCAGCAGCAGTGAGAGTCACCGCTGCAGCAGACCTTCTAGGACCTGTTGGAGACGGCTGGTCGCCGTCCACGTACTCCACCCACCACGTGAGATAGCAGCTGCTGAGGCAGCAGCAGCGGCACGTACCGCCACGTAGAGGTGTGCGGCGGCTGCGATGCGTGCAGCCGCCACTCCCCCCACAGCCGCAGCAGCAAAGCAGCGGCAGCAGAGTCGGCAGCGGCAGCAGCGCAGCAGCAGCGCAGCAGCGGCAACGGCAGCAGCAGCGCAGCAGTGGCAGTGGCACAACAGCAGCAGCGGCAGTCGCGGCGGCAGCAACAGAGCAGTAGTGGCAGCAACACCAGCGCGCGGCGGCGGCAGCCAGTAGCAACGCGCGGCAGCGGCAGCCAGCAGCAGCTGCAGCGTGCAGCAGCAGCACCGCGCCCAGCAGCAGCCGCCGCGCGCAGCAGCAGCAGCAGCAGCGCAGCCGCTGCTGCCACCACTGCATACGCAGCTACGCAGCTGCTGCTGCAGCTGACAACACAGCTGCAGCAACAGCTAGGCAGAAGCTGCTGCGCAGCTTCTGCGGAGCTGCCACGTGCCACCGCGCAGCGGTAGAACCGTGACAAGGAAAAAAAAGGGGGGGAAGGGGACGAGCTGACGTCAGCATTATGATTGCTGACGTCATCAGGTCGTGTTGACGTCAGCAACCACTTGCTGACGTCAGCATTACACTTGGCCAAGTTTTTACCCGGAAAGTCAAACGTTGCCAGCGTTTCAAATCCTCGAGAAACGCAGACGGTTTTGAAATCCGGCAAACTTGAACTCTCGTCCCATAGTGAGCGGCGACATGAGTTCCCCCGACGACAAGGACAAGGGACCAGGTGATCCCTCCTCCTCTTTTTCAGGGGTATTGAGCCCTCCCTCGCAGGCCATTGAGGACCTGCGCAGCCAGCAGGAGGAGATGTGTCGTCCACAGTGAGAGCAGACTGACGTGATCCGCACGCTGACTGAGCTCCTGCGCGCTCAGTCCACGGCTCCTCCGTAGATTTCTGAGGGAGGTGCCGGCGTTGCGGCCTCCACCCAGGACTCGGCTCAGGTGCCCGTGACAGGTGCTCTGCCTGCTCCACCTCCTGGTGTAGTTTCCCCACCACCTGCGGACCTCCTTGATGACGAGCCATTCATGCCAGGCTTCGAGGATGACTCCCAGGAGCGGGAGATTCGCCTTCTACAGGAGCGCCTCCGTCAGCTACAGACGGGTATCCGACTTACACCCGTGTCCCCGATACGACCGTCCCCTGACTTCCCCGGTGATCACCCCCTTCCAGTAATCTTCCCCATCTCTCGCCCTCCTCAGCCTGCGGTTGCTCTCCCCACGGAGCGGCAGCCAAAGGACTTTGAGGCACCGCCTCCACGGTACATCAGCGAGGATGGATTTGACTGCTGGGAGATCCTGTTTCACGTGTGGGCCATGTCCGAGGGAGTGTGGCCTTACTACCACAGCCCATATCAGTCTACAGATCCAGCACAGGCGCTGATAGCAGCCCGGGCCATGCGAGGACTTCTCTACGCCGTGCCACGCGAGACTGTCGTTGACTTCCGCCCCTTCCTCGGCGAGGCTGGCACAGGCACTGGAGCTGATCCTCGTGGAGGCTGGGATCTGGCGTTGTCCCTACTGGCCGCAGAGACACACGCCACGCATGCGTCGCACATTCGTGCTTTCCATTCGCTTCGCCAGGGACCAGCGGAGCCTGCGGCAGATTACTGGCGACGCGCCATGCGTATCTACACGCGTCTGGGGACCTCAAGGGGCACACAGCTGTGGACACTTCGGACGATCATGCTCGGAGTTTGCCTGGAGTACACCGACATATTCACACGGTACAGCGACGCTGCTCTCGCGCCTTTCTCAGCCACCCTACAGCTGCTCCCTTGGGCCCATCAGCTTTTCCTCCAAGTGACGTCCGCCCGCGAGGCAGCAGTAGCACATCAGGAGACTTCCCTCGCTGCAGCAGTCCTCGCCTCACCACCATCTTCCCTCCTAGAGTCACCCTCATCTACCTCCATCAAGACCTCATCTTCCTCCTCCTCTTCGATCCCATCTACACCCACGCAGACACAGGGCATTGCAGCAGTCGCCCAAGGGAAGAAGAATAATAGGAAGCGCGGATCGGGTCAGCAGCAGTCGTCATCCACTGGTAGCAGTGGCCGTTCCGTGCACTGCTACAACTGTGGAGGTGCCCATCGCTACACCAAGTGCCAGCAGCCGCTTGACTGGGGGCGCATCACTCGCGGACTTCAAGCTGCCCATGCTGCCCGCACAACGTCCGGCACGTCGACTGCACACTCCTCTGGACGCGCGGCGACGACGGCTGCAGCTGTTCCTGTATCCTCACCGGCGAGCAGCAGTGATCCAAACCCACGTGACCGGACCATCGCCGAGCTTCGTCATCTTCTGGCACTTCGCTTTCAGGGAGGTGCGAGTGTATTGTCATCATCGAGTGGGTCACAGACTGCTTGTTTGTCCGTCCTCGTGACTCGTGATGACACGTGTGGGGGAGCATTGTCCGCATGTGATGATGATGGGCCTGACTGCACTGACTGGATTCATGAGTCTCACCTTCGTGATGTACGTCGTTCCTTCCCTCTGACGGCTCAGCGTCCCTCTGATACCGAGTGTTCCATTGCTCGTTGTACAGTGACGTCCACCACTCGTGACTGCGGTTGCACTTGGATCATCGATTCCGGTGCCACCCACCACATGACGTGTTGTCGTAGTGACTTTGTGGTACTTGGTCCTGTCACGACTGTCCGTTCTGTTCGTACAGGCTCTGGTCAGTCCTTACCGGTCCACGGTGTTGGGGTTGTATGCTTTGATGGTCCCTCTGGCCCCCTGTACCTCTCTGACGTGCTGTTTGTGCCTGATCTTGAGCTCAGTCTGCTGTCTGTGCGTGCCTGCACTCTGATGGGTCTCTCCGTTGAGCATACCNACAGTGACGTCCACCAGTCGTGACTCCGGTGGCACTTGGATCATCGATTCCGGTGCCACCCACCACATGACGTGTTGTCGTAGTGACTTTGTGGTACTTGGTCCTGTCACGACTGTCCGTTCTGTTCGTACAGGCTCTGGTCAGTCCTTACCGGTCCACGGTGTTGGGGTTGTATGCTTTGATGGTCCCTCTGGCCCCCTGTACCTCTCTGACGTGCTGTTTGTGCCTGATCTTGAGCTCAGTCTGCTGTCTGTGCGTGCCTGCACTCTGATGGGTCTCTCCGTTGAGCATACCGCTGATTTAGCGACTATGACTGCTCTTCACACTCGTAGCATTGTCCTGCGTGCTTCAGTCGTAGATGATTTCTACCACATTGCTCGGCCCTCCTCCCCTTGCTCTCCCTCCTCCTCTGGCCGCGTTTTTGTCACTGGTGTTCTATCCCCGGAACACCAGCGGTTTCTTCACCGACGTCTGTGTCACGTGGGCTCCGACACTGTGTCGAAGCTCATCTGGACACAACCCGCTCTCGGTCTTGACATGGCTTCTTTCGAGAAGCCACCCAAGACCGACTGTCTTTTTTGCGCTCAGGGAAAGATGCACCGGTGCATTCATCCTGATTCGTGTTCCCGAGCGCTGAGGCCACTCGACTTGGTCCACTCGAACCTGCTTGGTCCCCTACCGGTCGAGTCCCTGTCCGAGAAGGAACGGTATGTTTCTGACGATGACTGATGACTTCACCTGGATGCGGTGGGTCTACAGTCTGCGCCAGAAGAGCGGCGCCGCCCTTGCGATTCAACTCTGGCTCGTGATGGCTGAGCGTCAGTCTCGCCACTCGCTACATACCTTTCGCTCGGATCGCGGCGCCGAGTTCCTCGGTGAGATGGACTCCTTCTTTGCTGAGCACGGCATTTTTCACCAGGTCTCCGCTCCTTCTACCCCACAGCAGAATAGTGTCTCCGAGCGCTGGAATCGCACCATGGAGGATGCGGTCCGCGCCATGCGGTCTGAGTGCGCTCTCCCGGAGTCCTTCGTCTTCGAGGGCTTCGCCTACATGACGTGGGTCTGGAACCGCCTCCCGCATGGTCCGCTTCCGGATCATGTTACACCGTTCAAGCTCTGGTTTGGGCACCGTGCTGATCTTCGTCTTGCGCGCGTCTGGGGTTCCCTGGCCTCCGTGTGGTACACCGAGGACCAGCAGGGGTCCAAGGTCTCCCCTCGGGGTCGCTTGTGTGATTTCATCGGCATCTCCCCGCGGTCGAAGGCCTGGCATTTTTGGGACCCCACTCGCTGTCGTGTCATTGAGTCCCGGGACGCGCTGTTTTTTTAGTCTCTCACATACCGTGATCTGGCTTCGATCACAGCTCTCTCCGCAGCTCATGTCCCTTCCTGTGAAGGTCCTCAGCGGATGGGGGAGACTTCTCCGCCAGTGTCCGGTTCTCGTCAGGCTGATGTGTCCGCTCGAGTCCCCTCTCGATCCCCAGCACTTGATGACCCAGCTATCGTAGCCGTTGGTCCAGAGATCCCGCCTGCCCAGCCTGTTTCACACCCCATAGGTATCGCTGCTCTCACGCCTCCTCCTGCATCATCACCTGTGTCCACTGGCACCCCTGCTCTGTTGTCTGAATCAGCCCAGCCCACTCATGTCCCTACGTCGCCTGACACTCCTGTCTCAGTGTCCGGGCCAGCTGTCACTCCCAGCTCAGTGTCCCCCACACACGCTTCTCCTCGCGCGGCATCTCCGGCTGCCTCGTCTCAGCCCTCACCAGCTGTGGTCGTACCTGTCCCTGTGGTCGTACCTGTTCCTGAGCCTGAGGTGCGTCCCTCAACCTCCGGTTACTCCCGTGAGCCTGGTGGTCGCCTTCGACCACTAGATTCCGGAGCTCAGCGGGCGTCGGGTCCCGGACCCAGGCGTTCCTCTCGCAGCATCGCGAGCGGTGATCCAGGCACAAAGGCCTTCGGCCTGAGTGTCCGCGCTGAGCTTTCAGAGGTACACCCAGCGTGCCCTATAGGGCACGACCTGGTCCCTCGCGAGTTTCATATCGCTTGTGACGCAGCAGCTGATCTCGTGGCCGTCAGACCTGACACTGAGGCGTGTGCACTTGCCACGCAGAGTTCCCCCTCTATGGCGCCTGACCCGGGCACATTGAGGGAGGCTTTCTCATCGCAGGATGCTCAGGCCTGGCGAGCTACTTGCGAGGATGAGCTTCGCGCCATCCGAGAGCACAGAGTCTACGAGCTGGTCGACCTTTCCCTTGGGAGGAAGGCGATTCAGGTCAAGTGGGTCTTTCGCAAAAAAGTGAAGCCGGATGGCTCACTGGAACGCTACAAGGCCCGCTTGGTCGTCAAGGGGTTCTCTCAGATTGAGGGAATTGACTACACTGACACCTTTGCCCCTGTCCGCCGCATGACCTCAGCTCGAACACTGTTCGGTGTAGTGGCTCAGCATGACTGGGAACTACACCAGATGGATGTGAACAACGTGTTCCTCCATGGCTCTTTGGATGAGGAGATCTACGTGGCTCAGCCACCAGCCTTTGAGGACGGTGACAAGGTCTGGCGCTTGCGCAAGTCCTTGTACGTCCTCAAGCAGTCTCCACGATGTTCGAACCGGGAGATCACTGGCACCTTGACTTGCGCAGGATACGTACAGAGCGAGGCAGATCCCTCACTCTTCATCCTACCGACACCCGAGCGGTTCACCGCCATCCTGGTCTATGTTGATGACCTTCTGATCGCGTCTCCGTCCCTGGAGGCCGTGAAGGAGGCCAAAGCTGTCCTGCAGACCGCCTATAGGATGAAGGACCTTGGTCCTGCATCAGTGTTTCTTGGTATGGAGATCGTGCGAGATCGCAGACATCGGAAACTGTTGCTGCATCAAGCCCGATACGCACGAGTCGTGGGAGAGCGCTTTAGCGATCTCCTTGGTCCAGTGCCCACTGCTTCCACATCCCTCACACCTGATGGGCAGGATGCCCTGAAGGTGGATGACCCTACACAGCTGGGGGAGACAGTGGATGTGACCTTGTACCTCCGTCTTATCGGATCTCTGATGTACCTGGCCACTATCACGCGTCCCGACATCGCGTTCGCCGTCAACCTCCTCGCTCAGTTCTCACAGGCTCCACATGCAAGAGCTCTTCACGCGGCTGTGCGAGTGGTACGGTACGTGGTCTCCACGCCGTATCTCGGACTCTGCTTTCGTCGGCAGTGTTCGGTGGTCCTTGGCGGCTACACTGACAGCGAATGGGCTTGGAGCCCTAACAGGCGCAATCGCACTGCCTACGTATTTCTGCTCGGTGGTACCGCTTTGTCTTGGCAAAGCGGGAAGCAGGGTTGCATCGCACGTAGCTTGTCGGAGGCAGAGTATGTGGCTTAAGGGGCAGGGGCTGCTGAGGCAGTTTGGCTGCTAAGGCAGTTTGGCTGCAGCGCTTGTTTCTTGAGCTTGGGCAGTCAGTACCCGCCATTGTGCTGCGTTGCGACAACCAGAGTGCTGTCGCCATTGCGGAGAACTCGGGTGTTTTTCATGCTCGCACAAAGAACATTGCGGTTGAGCATCACTTTGTTCGTGATCTGGTGGAGCGGCGCGTGATCTCCATCATGTGGGTTGGCACTGACTTGCAGCGTGCTAATTTCTTGACGAAGGCACTCGCCCGCGGAAAGTTCCTGGTGGCCATTCGTTCTGCTGGGCTTCGCCCCGTGCGTGACAATGGTTGAGTGTGGGATGTACCATGGCGTCTCATCTGTCTGTGTCACCCAAAATGTGGTTGTTCCAGTGCTGCACGCATATGGACATGCGTGCCATCGGGTCATGGGGGAGTGTTGAGCTTTGTGCCGTTCCTGTACAGTTTACTGAGACCACTCGGCCGTGTCCATACTCGTGCAGATCCCTGAGGCAGGCAGCCCTGGTGACACCGGCGCGACGACAGGCGGCGGACTACTCGCCTGGAGCTCACCGACCACTGTTCCAGAGCCCCACATGTCACCGGGACTCCTTGCTGTGCCTTCTATGTCTTGCAGGCGCCTTTCGGCAGACTGGGCATGAGGCCCATTTGCATGTTTTTGCATTATATACTTGCTGGCAGTCAATGGATGCATGCATGTGACCAGTCGCTGCGTTTGTCTTTTGATTCTGCACGTCTAGGTTCAGACGGCGTAGGATTCTGACATGTGTGCGCAGAGTTACGGCCAAAACAGTGGTTTTGGGCCGGTTTTAGGACAGCTCTTGGACTGCCGCGTGCGACACCCGCCGTGCGCCGCAGCAGGTATTTATGCCCTGGACCTGTCAGTTGTCATTTCTCTCTACATATGCTATATTGAAGCATTCTGACACTTTGACTTGTGTCTCCTAGCCAAACCCTTGCCGTTGTGTGTACGACCTGTGACTGTCGTCACCGTCTGACCGGGCACTGACGCCCGGTCAGCGGACGTGTTGCTAGGAAGCTTCAACGCACTTTCTCAGACACTCGTCAAGAGCGTGCTGACTTTCTCACCAAAACGCTCAGCAATGGAATGTTCAAGGCGGCTGTGCATGCTGTTGGCTTGCTGCGCTCTCGTGATGCCGCCAGTTGATGTGAATCCTGTGATGTTCTCCTCGTCCTATGTTCTGTGTGTGTGTGTGAGGCCTGTTCGTCTGTGGGTCATGGGGGAGTGTTGGTTATTGTCACAAACACACGCAAGTGCCCTCTTGTCTCCATTCATGCACACACCTCACCACTGCAGGTGATTGAACTGGATTAAGGCTCCCTGGTGCAAGACTGTGGTGCAGCATGAAGTGCACAGTGGAGGTGCCCCCATCAAGCTGCCAAGTGGTGGCTTCAGCACCAGCCTTGTCACAAGCCTTAGTTTAGTAATAACCTCACATGCCAAAATGGGGATACAACTTGTAGGATTGCATGCTTCTTAGTTGATTGAATACTTGCATGTTCCTAGAGTGGTGAACCGGGTTGCTGATCCCTCGGGACCACACGTCCGGCTTGTGCCGGCGTGTGAGAAACCGCCTGGAGCTCGCACGCTCCAGGGTCGGGTTCGATCCCTCAGTGGCGGCCGGGCCCCACGACGAGTGCCTCGCGTGGGTGGCCCGGTCAACTGGCTCTCACCACCTCGCTCACTACTTACTCTCGTGAAGCTGTGTCTTAACTACTTCCACGCTTCTTAGTCTTGAGCGTTCCCCGATCCATGGCGTGCTTCATTGCTTGCCACTCCCTTGCTTGCTAGCATAGTGCTTGTGGCTACCTACAACACCCGCCGTGCGCCGCGGCAGGTACTTATGCCATGGACCTGTCACTTGTCACTTGTCTCTGCAAATGCTATTGAAGCATTCTGACACTTTACCTTGTGTCTCCTAGCCAGACCCTTGCCGTTGTGTGCACGACTTGTGACTGTCGTCACCATCTGACCAGGCATTAACTCCTAATCGGCGGCTGTGTCGCTAAGAAGCTTCCACGCACCTTCTCAGTTCATCGACAGCTCCACAGCCCTCAAGAGTAGGCACCTACAATCGACATGGATGTGCCCATAACAGTAGGCGCAAAGGCTTGCATGACTCCCCTTGCAACCCCGACAACAAACGAGGTAGCAGAGGGAGCACCAACTTCCTCTACAAAAAGGTGCAAAGCTCAGAGGTCCACAATTCTAGGCTGGGCACTTCGTAGAAGTACATTCAAGATTGCTTGTCAAATGCGCGATTGAGCTCAAGGGATTATGCGATGCACGCCTCTGAAGCACACATATTCCCCCATATCATGTAGGCCATGTCCAGTAGTCCAGGCACATGACGTTGCACTGCACAACATCATGGCATGCAAGTCATGGCCTGGCCGCATGGATATAGTGTTCAGCTAGGTGATGTGGTGTTCGGCTAAGTGATGCAGTGTTTAGCTACACTTAATTATGCGATGTCAGTGGTTGTGCCTTGCTCCTTGCAACACAGCATTGGAATGTTTATTAAAGAAGGCATTACCAAACCTCAATTTAAGGATGCACATTTGCATACAAAACTCAAAAGGGATTTGAGTACACTGTCACAACTCCCAACACGCAATCCCACATCTACAGCACCCACGCACCGCGCTTGGTCAGCCATCCCTTCTGCCAAGGAGGGGGAGCAAATCTAAGCTCCAGCATTTCCGCCGGTGTAGTCCTCCCGGTTACGGTCGTCACCACTGCATCAGCAGCTGCAGCCCCCGTGAAGCCAGCAAGCTGGCCCACAAGCTTTGCACTCGCCGCCACCTGATGCATGTCGTGGGGATCCGACCACAAACGCGCAGCCAGCTGCTCCTTCCGTTTCTTGGAATTCACAGGAATGCCCCACTCCGCAAACATCTCCTCCCTCTGAGCCGGAGTGAGCCGCAATCGCATGCGTTTGGCCAAGGCATCGCGCTCTTTCTGAAGCTCTTGGTCCCTGCAATGCATTTGAAGGGGGTGTTGCATAGGGGGAGGGGGGAGATGAAGTTTGCTGAAGTTTGGAGCCGACACCGCATGCCTCTGCACTTGACACACCTGAGATCGGAATCCCACCAACCCTCAACACACACATCTTTTGTCACTAGACCCCATCTCATTCCCCCAGCCTTCCAGC
>SZWC01009148.1:45685-78512 GCA_023375785.1 Penium margaritaceum
TCTCACCGTCCGCAGAACCAGCCGATAATATTTCGGATTTCTGGAGGATCCCCGGAACGCTCCTGCTTCCTTCGCTCCGTAGCAATACACTCGGCAGCTCCCTAGTTGTCGAAGGACTTTCGGGGCTGGTGTTCGCTGATGCGGACGAAGCTTTCCCAGCAGATGGCCGCCCGCCACTCACTGCTGGTTGCCGTTTCCCTGCTGCTTCTTCTTGCAGTCCTTCTTGTGGTACCCAGGCTTCTCGCAGATCCAACAGTTCCCACAACGCGGCTTGCTCTGCTGCTAGCCTCCTTACACTGCGTCAATCTCCATGGGGTCAGCTTGTTGGTGCTGTGCTCGATGCTGAAAATTCTCCTGCTTCTCACGGAAAGCCCCTCGATGGTAGCGTAGCGCGCCAACGCGCTCATCAGTGGCCACCATCGCCTGGAACTCCGTGATTCCACTGAGTGCCAGCGTGCGCTGAATTTCTACCTTCACGCCATCGTGGTATTTGTCTACCATCTCCGCCTCGCTCAACTCGTCGATCTCCAAGCACAACGCCAAGAAATGGCATGTGTACTCCTGTACCAAGCTGATCTGCTTCAGCTGCTTACGCTTGTTGCGTGCGACCATGGAGGCATTCACAAGATCGAATCAATCTCTGATGGCTTGCTCGAACTGCTCCCATGTCTTCGGCACGCGAGCTTCAGCTTGCACCGCGCCTGGCTGCCACAACACGGCATGTTGCACAGCCGCGTTCCCACCTCCACCTCGTGTGGCCAGCATATTCAGCTGCCTCCACCACTCCAATGATGCTCCGTGTACCAGTGTCACCACGAATGACACACGCACAGCATCGTCCTTTTGAGGGTGACCCAGAGCCCCAAAGTAGCTGTTCATTGCGAACAACCAGGTCCGAATGCTCGCTCCCTTGACAGAGGGATTGAACGCTTCCGGAGCCTTTGGCTTTGGTCTCGGCGGACTCCTTGACCGGGCCGCCCCAACCTGTCCAGCGTTAGTCCCGTCTCGCAGGTCGGCCATCTGCCGATTGAGCCGTTCGTTCTCCAGCTTGAGGGCTCCGAGCTGCTCTACAACCTGCTGCAGGGCCTGCTCCATGCCTCTAGATAGATTTAAGCCACTGGAGATCCTTCGAAAAAGTTTGGTAGCGTTTCGGCAGCAATCGAAATAAACTTCGGCAGTAATTCGGCAGTGGGAGACAAAAATCTGACGTCTTCGAAGTGCGTGGGAGTCACCCGTCGTCTCCCGCGCACGCACGGTAGGCCGTGTGGACGCTCTGGAAATGTAGAAAATTTTCTAGAGGTTGGCTCGTGCGTTGGCTTCGAAGTCTGGTCTAGCAATCTCCCTCTTGATCAGCCTCGACTTTGTCCGGCGTAGTCCGTGCCTTCGCTCCTTGAAGTTTCGCGAGCTCCGGCAGCACTTCCGCCCAACGCGTGGCTCTGGCTCTGATACCAGATGTGAGAGTGGGTGCTCTCTGGAGATTTAGCCTTGGTGTGTGGAGAGCACAGTCGCAGCGGAAAGATAGACTTGGAGATGTCTGGAAACCAGAGCTGGAAAATACAGCTTAATTCAATTGAACTAAGTATAGGGTGTTTATACTGTCTGGCCGGCTACTCTAGCCCTAGCCTACTGGTCTCCTTGCTTGCTGTAGCAAGCTACTTGCTCCTGTATTTGGTGTCGTACTTGCACCTAAACTCGGTGCCCTACTTGCACCTAGTGCCTTGTGAGAGAAGTCCCCGGATGTCGATCGTCGAGATTGACGGTCGATCTTGTCTTTCTGCGAGCCGCCTCGTTGCTCCCGTATGCCTCTCGGCGGTGGGTGTGGTCAGCGTGTCCGACACGCCACCGGAGAACTGCGACCGTCGCACGGTTGCAGTTACCGGTTTTACTGTCGCCGTTGACCACATCCGTTGCCGGGGCCGTCCGTCGAAATGACCCCTCGGCGGGTAGCGTCGCCGTTACGCTACCCGTCGAGAGGGGGGAAGCCACCCCCGCGTGGCGTGTTCGGAACACCGCGTGGGGGTTCGCGTGAAACAGGCCCCTAGCGCCGGCGTGACCCCCACGCCGACGCTCGCTCACGCGCTCGCTCCCTCGCTCCTCCTCCTCCTTGCTGTTGTGAGCCGTCGGGGTCGAGCCAGACCTCCCGGCATATTTCCGAAAAACGGAAAATTCCCTGAGTGTCCCCAAATCCTGGGTGAGGCCCTGAATATGCCAGAAAAAATAGGGCACCTCATTACAACGCAAGTAGGGCGCAAGTAGGTGCAAGTAAGGCACAACTAGGGTTCAACGAGGGCATAGCTAGTACCCAACTGAGGCACAACTAGGCCGTACCTAGGGCGCACCTAGGGCGCAAGTAGGGCTCAACTAGGGCGTAACTAGGGTGCAACTAGGGCATAGCTAGTGCCTACCTGAGGCGCAACTAGGGCACATCTAGGGCGCAACTACGGCACAACTAGGGTGCAACTAGGGTGTAACTAGGACACAACTAGGGCGTAGCTAGTGCCCAGCTTAGGTGCAACTAGGACGCAACTAGGGGGCAACTAGGGCCCAACTAGGGCGAAAGTGGGGCGCAACTAAGACGCAAGTAAGGTGCGAGTAGGGCGTAAGTAGGACGCAACTAGGACGTAACTAGGGCGCAACTAGGGTGCAACTAGGGCGTAATTATGGTGCAACTAGAGCGCAACTAGACAGAAACTAGGGTGCTACTAGGGCACAACTAGGATGCAACTAGGGGGCAACTACGGCAGAAGTAGGGCAGACCTAAGGCGCAACTAAAGCGCAACTAGGGCACAACTAGGGCACAACTAGGACGCAACTAGCATGTAGCTAGTGCCTAACTGAGGGGCAACTAGGGTTCAACTAGGGCACAAGTGGAGCGCAAGGAGGTCGCAATTAGGGCACAATCAGGGAGCAAGTAAGGCACAAGTGGGGCGTAAGTAGGACGCAAATAGGGTGCAACTAGGACGCAACTAGGGCGTAATGAGGACGCAACTAGGGTTCAACAAGGGTGCAACTAGGGGGCAATTAGGACACAAGTAGGACGCAAGTAGGGCGCAAGTAGAGCTCAACTAGGGCGCAACTAGGGTGCAACTAGAGCAGAACTAGGGTGCAAGTAAGGCGTAACTAGGGTGCAACTAGGGCTCAACTAAGGCGCAACAAGGGTGCAACTAGGGTGCAACTAAGATGTAGCGAGTTCCCAACTGAGGCACAACTAGGGGGGAATTAGGGCGCAACTAGGATGCAAGTAGGGCGCAAATAGGGTGCAAGTAGGGCGCAAGTATGGCGCAGCTAGGGCACAACTAGGGCGTAGCTAGTGCCCAACTGAGGCACAACTACGGCGCAACGAGTGCGCAACTAGGGTGCAAGTAGGGCCTAAGTAGGGTGCAAGTAGGGAACAACTAGGGCGCAACTAGGGCGTAACTATGGTGTAGCTAGTGCCTAACCAAGGCGCAACTAGGGCACAACTAGGACACAACTAGGACACAACTAGGGCGCAGCTAGTGCGCAAGTAGGGTACAAGTAGGACGCAAGTAGGGTGCAACTATGCGTAATTAGGGTGCAACTAGGGTAGAACTAGGGTGTAGCTAGTGTCCGACTGAGGCACAACTAGGGTGAAAGTAGGGTGCAACTAGAGCGCAACTAGGGTGCAATTAGGACGCAACTATGGCGTAGCTAATGTCTAGCTTAGCGCAACTAGGACACAACTAGGACGTAAGTAGGGTGCAACTAGGGCACAAGTAGGATACAACTAGGATGCAAGTAAGACGCAAGTAGGGCGCAACTAGGGTGCAACTAGGGCGCAACTAGGGTGCAACTAAGGCACAAGTAGGACGTAACTAGGTCGCAACTAGGGCGTAACTAGAGCGCAACAAGGACGCAAATACGGTGATACTAGGATGCAACTAGGGTGCAAGTAGGCCGTAAGTAGGATGCAGGTAGGGCGCAAGTAGGGCAAAAGTAGGACACAACTAGGACGCAACTAAGGTGCAACTTAGGGACAGGTAGGGTGCAACTAGGATACAATTAAGGTGCAACTAGGCCGTAACTAGGGCGCGACCAAGACGCAACTAGGACGTAGCTAGTGCCCACCTCAAGCGCAGCTAGGGCGTAACTAGGGCGCAAATAGGGCACAAGTAGGGCCCAAGTGAGGCGCAAGTAGGGCGCAAGTAGGGCACAACTAGGACGCAAGTAGGCTATAACGAGGACAAAGTTAGGGCATAACTAGGGCACAACTAGGGTGCAACCAGGGCACAAGTAATGCGCAAGTACAGCATAAGTAGGACGCAACTAGGGCGAAACTAGGGCGCAACTAGGTCACAAATATGACGCAACTAGGGTGCAACTAGGGATTAAGTAGGTTGCAAGTAGGGTGCAAGTAGGGCGCAAGTAGGGCGTAATTAGGGCGTAGCTAGTGCCCAACTGAGGCACAACTAGGGTGTAACTAGGGTGCAACTAGGGCGCAACTAGGGCGAAAGTAGGGTGCAAGTAGGATGCAACTAAGGCACAACTAGGCCAAAACTAGGGCATAGCTAGTGCCCAATCGAGGCACTATTGGGGCACAACAAGGGCGCAACTAGGGTGCAAGCAGGGCACAAATACGGTGTAAGTAGGGCGCAAGTAGGGTGCAACAAGGACGCAACTAGGGTGCAACTAGGGCATAGCTAGTGCCAAACTGAGGCACAATCAGGGCGCAACTAGGGCGCATGTAAAACGCAACTAGGGTACAACTAGGGCGTTGCTAGTGCCCAACTTTGGCACAACTAGGACGCAACTAGGGTGCAACTAGGGTGCAAGTAGGGTGCAATTTGGGCACTAGTAAGGCGCAAGTTGGGCGCAAGAAGGACGCAAGTACAGCACAACAAGGGCGCAACTAGGGCACAACTAAGGCGCAACTAGGGCCCAACTAGGGCGCAACTAGGGCGTAACTAGGGTGCAAATAGGGCGCAACTAGTGCGCAACTAGGACGTAAGTAGGGCACAAATAGGGTACAAGTAGAGCACAACTCTTTCGCAAGTAGGGCGCAACTAGGGCGCAACTAGAGTGCAACTACGGTGTAACTAGGATGCAAGTGCGGTGCAAGTAAGCGCAAGTAGGCGCAAGTAAGGCGCAACTAGGGCTCAACGAGGGCGCAGCTAGTTCCCAAATAAGACACAACTATGGCGCAAATAGGGTGCAACTAGGGCGCACCTAGGGCGTAAGTAGGGCGCAAGTAGGGCGCAACTAGGGCAGAACTAGGGTGTAACTAGGGCGTAGCTAGTGCTCAACTGAGGCGCAACTAGGGCACAACTAGGGGGCAACTATGGCGCAACTAGGGTGCAACTAGGGCGCAGCTAAGACGCGACTAGGACGTAGATAGTGTCCAACTTAGGTGTAACTAGGATGCAACTAGGGTGCAACTAGGATGCAACTAGGGCCCAACTAGAGCACAATTAGACAACAACAAGGGTGATACTAGGGCGCAACTAGGGCACAACTAGGACGCAACTAGGACACAACTAGGGCGCAACTAGGGCACAACTAGGACGCAACTAGGACACAACTAGGGCGCAACTAAGGCGCAACTAGGGTACAACTACGGCGCAACTACGGCGCAACCAAGATGTAGCTAATGCCTAACTGAGGCGTGACTAGGGCGCAAGTGCAGCGCAAGGAGGTGGTAATAGGGTGCAATTATGGTGCAAGCAGGGCGTAAGTAAGGCGCAAGTAGGGCGCAAGTAGGACGCAAGTAGGGCGCAACTAGGACGTAATTTGGACACAACTACGGTGCAACTAGGCGTAATTAGGACGCAAATAGGATACCAGTAGGGCGCAAGTAAGGCTCAACTAGGGCGCAACTAGGGTACAACTAGAGCGCAACTCGGGTGCAACTAGGGTGCAAGTAAGGCGCAACTTGGGTGCAACTAGGGCTCAACTAGGGCGCAACAAGGGTGCAACGAAGGTGCAACTAGGACGTAGCTAGTGCCCAACTGAGGCGCAACTAGGGGGAATTAGGGCGCAAGTAGGACGCAAGTAGTGTACAAGTAGGGCGCAAGTATGGCGGGCACAACTAGGGCGTAGCTAGTGCCCAACTGAGGCACAACTAGGGCGCAACTAGGACGCAACAAGGGCACAAGTAGGGCGCAAATAGGGCGCAAGTAGGATGCAACCAGGGTGCAACTAGGTTGTAGTTATGGCTTAGCTAGTGCTCGACCGAGGTGCAACTAGGGCACAACTAGGGCGCAACTAGGACGCAACTAGGGCGGAACGAGGGGGCAAGTAGGGCGCATGTAGTATTGAAGTAGGGTGCAAGTAGGGCGCAATTAGGGTGCAACTAGGGTAGAACTAGGGTGTAGCTAGTGCCCAACTGAGGAAAAACTAGGGCACAACTAGGGCGCAACTAGAGCGCAACTAGGGCGTAACGAAGGCGCAACTAGGGCGTAGCTAGTGCCCAACTTAGGCGCAACTAGGACGCAACTAGGATGTAAGTAGGGCGCAACTAGGGCACAAGTAAGATGCAACTAGGACGCAAGAAAGGCGCAAGTAGAACGCAAATGGGGCGCAAGTAGGGTGCAACTAGGGTGCAACTAGGGTGCAACTAGGGCGCAAATAGGGCACAACTTGGGTGCAACTAGGGCGCAACTAGGGCACAAGTAATGCACAAGTAGGGCGCAGCTAAAGTACAACTAGGATGCAACTACCGCGCAACTAGGACCAAGTTGGCCCAAGTTACGCCCTAGTTGCTCCCCTCTTGCACCCTACTTGCGTCCTACTTACGCCCTACTTGCGCCCTACTTGCGCCCTAGTTGCACCCTAGTAGCACCCTAGTTGCGCCCTAGTTGCGCTCTAGTTATGCCCTAGTTGTGCCCTAGTTGCGTCCTAGTTTCACCCCAGTTGCGTCCTAGTTACGTACTAGTTGCGCCGTACTTGCACCCTACTTGCGCCCTATTCACGCCTTACATGCACATTAGATGTGCCCTACTTGTACCCTAGTTACACCCTTGTTGTACCCTAGTTGTACCCTCCTTGTGCCCTTGTTGCGTCCTAGTTGCACCTAAGTTGGGCCCTAGCTATGTCCTAGTTGTGCCATAGTTACATCCTAGTTGCGCCCTAGTTGCACCCTAGTTGCACCTGATTTGGGCACTAGCAACGCCCTAGTTGCACCCTGGTTGCAACCTAGTTCCGCCCTTCTTGCGCCCTACTTATGCCCTATTTGGGCCCTTGTTGAGCCCTAGTTGCGCCCTAGTTGTGCCCTAGTTGCGCCCCAGTTGCGCCTCAGTTGGGCACTAGCTACGCCCTAGTTGCGCCCTAGTTGCGCCTTAGTTGAGCACTATCTACGTCCTAGTTGCACCCATGTTGCGCCCTAATTGTCCCCTTGTTGAGCCCTAGTTGCGTCCTAGTTGCGCCCTACTTGCATCCTTGTTGCGCCCTTTTTGCATCCTAGTAGCGCCCTACTTGCACTTTTCTTGCGCCCTACTTGCGTCCTAGTTACGCCCTAGTTGCACTCTACTTGCATCCTAATTGTGCCCTACTTGCGCCCTGGTTGTACCCTACTTGCACCCTAGTTGCGCCCTAGTTTTTCCCCACGAGTGTCCTACTTACGCTTTAGTAGGGCGCAAGTAGGGAGCAACTAGGGCGCAACTAAGGCGCAACTAGGGCGCAACTAGGGCGGAACTAGGGTGCAACTAGGAAGTAGCTGGTGTCCAACTGAGGCGCAACTAGGGCAAAACTAGGGTGCAAATAGGGTGCAATTAGGGTGCAAGTAGGGCGCAACTAGTGTGCAAGTAGGGCACAAGTAAGGCACCCGTAGGGTGTAAAGAGGGCGCACGTAGGGGGTAACTAGGGTGCAACTAGGGTGTAACTTGGGCGCAACTTGGAGGCAACTAGGGTGCAACTTGGGCGCCACTAGGACGTAAGTGGGACGTAAGTAGGGCGAAACTAGGGTGCAACTAGGGCACAACTAGGGCGCATCTAGTGCGCAACTAGGATTCAAGTAAGGCGCAACTAGGGCACAAATACGGCTCAACTAGGGTGCAACAAGGGCGCAACTAGGACGAAACGAGGACCTAGCTAGTGCCCAACTGAGGTGCAACTAAGGCGTAGCTAGGGCGCAACTACGACGCAAGTAAGGCACACGTAGACCGCAAGGAGGACGCACCTAAGACGCAAATATGGACGTAGCTAGTGTCTAACTGAGGCACAAGTAGAGCACAACTAGGGCTCAAGTAAGGTGCAACTAGGGTGCAAATAGGATGCAAGTAGGGCACAGGTAGGACGCAAGTAGGAAACAATTAGGACACAACTAGGGTACAACTAGGACATAGCTAGTGCCCAACTGAGGCGCAACTAGGGCACAACTGGGGTCCAATTACGGCGCAACTAGGACGTAGCTAGTGCCCAACTTAGCGCAACTAGGAAGAAACTAGGGTGCATCTAGGGCGCAACTAGGATGCAAGAAGGGCGTACAAGGAAGGTGCAAGTAGGACGCAAGTAGGATGAAAGTAGGGCGTAACTAGGGTGCAACTAGGGTGCAACTAGGGCACAACTAAGGCACAAGTAGGACGCAACTAGGTTGCTACTAGGCCGTAACTAGAGCACAACTAGGACGCAACTAGGGTGATACTAGGACGCAACTAGGGCGCAAGTAGGGCGCAAGTAGGGCGCAAGTAGGACACAAGTAGGGTATAAGTAGGGCGCACGTAGGACGCAACTAGGACACAACTAGGGCACACCTAAGGGACAAGTAGGGCGTAGCTAGGGCACAACTAATGCGCAACTAGGGCACAACTAGGGCGCAAATAGGGCGTAACTTGGACATAGCAAGTGCTCAACTGAAGCACAGCTAGGGCGCGACTAGGGCGCAAGTAGGGTGCAAATCGGGCGCAAGTAGGGCGCAAGTAGGGCCCGAGTGAGGAGCAAGTAGGACGTAAGGAGGGTACAACTAGGGCGCAACTAGGGTGTAACTAGGGCGCAGTTAGGGCGCAACTACGGTACAACTAGAGTGCAACCAAGGCGCAAGTAGGGTGCAAGTAGGGCGCAAGTAGGGTGCAAGTAGGGCACAACTAAGGCACAACTACGACGCAACTAGGGCGCAACTAGGGCACAAGTAAGGTGCAACTAGGCTACAATGAGGGATTAAGCAAGGCGCAACAAGGGTGCAACTAGGGCGCAACTAGGACGTAGCTAGTGCCCAACTCAGGCACAACTAGGGTGCACTTAGGGCGCAACTAGGGTACAAGTAGGGCACATGTAGGTTGCAAGTAGGGCACAAGTAGGGCACAACTAGAGCACAATTAGGGCGTAGCTAGTGTCCAACTGAGTCACAACTAGGGCGCAACCAGGGCGCAACTAGGGCGCAACTAGGGCATAAGTAGGGTGCAAGTAGGGCACAAGTAGGGCACAACTAAGGCGTAACTACGGCGCAACTAGGGCGTAGCTAGTTACCAGCCGAGGCACAACTAGGGCACAACTAAAACGCAACTAGGACACAACTAGGGCGCAGCTAGGGCGCGGGCAAGGCGCAAATACGGTGCAAGTAGGGCGCAATCAGGGCGTGACTAGGACACAACTAGAGTGCAACTAGGGCGTAGTTAGTGCCAAACTGAGGTACAATTAGAATGCAACTAGGGCGCAGCTAGGACACAACTAGGGCGCAACTTGGGCGTAGCTAATGCCCAACTCAGACGCAACTAGAATGTAACTAGGGCGCAAGTAGGGTGCAACTAGGGTGCAAGTAAGGTGCAAGTTGAGTGCAAGTAGGATGCAAGTAGGGCGCAACGAGAACGAAACTAGCGTGTAACTATGGTACAAATAGGGCACAACTAGGGCGCAACTAGGACATAAGTAGGGCGCAAGTAGGATGCAACTAGGGCGTAACTAGGGCGCAAGCAAGGCGCAAGTAGGACGTAACTAGGACTCAACTAGGGTGTAACTGCGACGTAACTGGGACGCAAGGAAGGCGTAAGTAGGATGCAAGTAGGGTAGAAGTAGGGCACAACTAGGGCGCAACTAGGGCGCAAGTATGGCGTTACTCTTGTGCAAGTAAGGTGCAACTAGGGCGCAACTAGGGTGCAACTAGGGTGCAACTAGGACGCAAGTAGGGCGCAAGTAGCCACAAGTAGGGCACAACTAAGACTCAATGAGGGCGTAGCTAGTGTCCAACTGAGGCACAACTAGGGCATAACTAGGGCGTAACTAGGACGCAACTAGGGCAAACCTAGGGCGCAAGTAGGGCACAAGTAGGGTGCAACTAGGGCGCAACGAGGGCGCAACTAGGGCGCAACTAAGGCAAAACTAGGGTGTAGCTAGTGTCCAACCGAGGCACAACTAGGGAACAACTAGGGCGCAAGTAGGGTGCAACTAGGGTGCAACAAGGGTGCAACTAGGGCGCAACTAGGGCGCAACTAGGGAACAACTAGGGTGCAACTAGGGTGTAACTAGGGTGCAACTGGGGCGTTGCTAGTGCCCAACGGAGGTACAACTAGGGCACAACTAGGGTGCAACTCGGGCATAACTAGGGCGCAACCAGGGCATACTTAGTGTCCATCTTGGGTGTAACTAGGGCGCAACTAGGGCACAACTAGGGTACAAGTACGGTACAACAGGGGCGTAGCTAGTGCCCAACTGAGGCAGAACTAGGGCACAACTAGGGTGCAAGCTAGGACGCAACTCGTGCGTAAATAGGATGCAACTAGGGCACAGGTAAGGGGCAAGTAGGGTGCATGTAGGGCGTAGCTAGGACACAACTAAGACACAACTAGGGCGTAGCAAGGCTGCGACTAGGGCGCAACTATGGCGCAACTAGGATGCCACTAGGGCAAAAGTAAGGCGCAAGTAGGTTGCAAGTAGGACGCAAGTAGGGCGTAACTAGGGCCCAACTAGGGCGCAACTAGGACGCAACTAGGACACAACCAGGGTGTAACTAGGACGCAACTAGGGCGCAACTGGGGCGCAACAAGGGCGCAAATAGGGCGCAACTAGGACGTAACTAGGGCGCAAGTAGGGCGCAAGTAGGGCGAAAGTATGGTGTGACTAGGGCGCAACTAAGGCGTAAGTATGGCGCAAGAAGGACGCAAGTAGGGCACAACTAGGACGCAGCTACGGCACAAGTAGGTCAAAAGTAAGGCACAAGTATGGTGTAAATAGGGCACAAGTAGGGCTCAAGTAGGGCACAACTAGGGAGCAAGTAGGGTGCAAGTAGGGCACAACTAGGGTGGAACTAGGGCACAAGTAAGGCGTAAGTAGGGTGGAAGTAGGGCTCAACTAGAGCGTAACTAGTGTGCAACTAGGGTGTAACCAGGCCACAACTGGGGCATAGCTAGTGCCTAACGTGGGCGTAACTAGTATGCAACTAGGGCGAAACTAGGATGCAACCAGGGTGCAACTAGGGTGCAACTAGGGTGCAACTGGGGCGTAGCTAGTATCCAAATGAGGCACAGCAAGGGCGCAACTAGGGTGTAACTATGACATAACTAGGGAGCAAGTAGGGCGTAACTTGAGTGCAAGTAAGGCGCAAGTAGGACGCATGTAGGGCGAAAAACTAGGTTGCAACTAAGGCACAACCAAGGTGTAGCTAGTGCCCAACTTAGGCACAATTTGGATCCAACTACGCTGCAACTAGGACGCAACAAGGGTGCAAGTAGGGCGCAACTAAGGCGCAAGTACGGTACAAGTAGGACGCAAGTAGGGTGCAAGTAGATCACAACTAGGGTGCAACTAGGGTGCAACTAGGGCGAAACTAGGGTGCAACTAGGGTGCAACTAGGGAGCAACTAGGGAGCAACTAGGGCGCATCTAGGGCGCAACTAGGGCGCAACTAGGGCACAAATAGGGTGCAACTAGGATGCAACTAGGGTGCAAGTAGGACACAAGTAAGGATCAAGTAGGGCGCAACTAGGACATAACTAGGACGTAACCAGGGTGCAAGTAAGGTGCAAGTAGGACGCAAGTAGGGAACAACTAGGACACAACTACAGTGCAACTAGGGCGTAGGTAAGGCACAAATAGGGTGCAATTAGGGCACAAGTAGGACACAACGAGGTGGAAACTTGGGCTCAAGTATGGCGCAACAAGGGAATATGTAGGGTACAACTAGGGCGTAACTAGGGCACAACTAGGGCGCAAGTAGGGTGCAAGTAGGTGCAAGTAGGGCGCAACTAGGGATCAACTAGCTAATGCCCAACTGAGGTACAGCTAGGGCGCAACTAGGGTGCAACTAGGGCGCAGCTAGGTCACAACTAGGCTGCAACAAGGGTGCAACTAGGGCATAGCTTGTGCCAAACTCAGGACCAACTAGGGCGCAACTAGGGTGCAACTAGGAAGTAACTAGGGCGCAACTAGGGTGCAACTAGGGCGCAACTAGGGCATAGCTAGTGACTAACTCAGGCGCAACTAGGATGCAACTAGGAAGCACCTAAGGCACAACTAAGGCGCAAGTAGTGGGTAACTAGGGCACAAGTAAACCGCAAACAGGGCGCAAGTAGGGCCCAACTAGGGCACAAGTAAGGTACAAGTAGGGAAAAACTAGGGCGCAAGTAAGGTGCAACTAGGACAAAACTACGGCGCAACTAGGACAAAACTAGGGAGCAACTAGGGTGTAACTAAGGCGCAACTAAGGCGCAACTAGGATGCAACTAGGGTAAAACTAGGGTGCAACTACGGCGTAACTCAGGCACACGTAGGGTGCAACTAAGGCGCAACTAGGGTGTAAGTAGGGCTCAGGTAGAGCGCAAGGGCGCGACTAGGGTGTAACTATAGCACAACTACGGCGTAACTAAGGCGCAAATAGGATGCAAGTAGGGCACAATTAGGGCACAACTAGGGCGCAACTAGGACGCAACTTGGACGCAAGTAGAACAACTAGGGCGCATCTAGGGTTGAACTAGGATACAACCAGGGCGGAAGTAGGGCGCAAGTAGGGTGGAACTAGGACGCTGGGCAAAACTAGGGCCCAATTAGGGCGCAAGCAAGCCGCAAGTAGGGCGCAACTACGATGCAACTAGGACACAGCTAGTGCGCAAGTAGGGTGCAAGTAGGCCGTTACTAGGGTACACTGAGGACGCAACTAGGGTGCACATTGGGTGTAAGTAGGGTGCAACTAGTGCATAACTGGTGGCAACCTGAGGCACAACTAGGGGAAAACTAGGACGTAGATGGTGTCCAACAGAGGCGTAACTAGGACGTAACTAGGGTGCATGTAGGGTGCAAGTAGTGCACAAGTAGGGTGCAACTAGGGCGCAACTAGGACATAGCTAGTGCCCAACTGAGGCGCTACTAGCGTGCAACAAGGGTGCAAATAGGGCGTAACTAGGGCGCAACTAGGGCACAACTAGGTCGGAAGTAGGGCGCAAGTAGGGCGCAAGTAGGTCACAACTAGGACGCAACTAGGGCACAACTAGGACGCAACTAGGGTGCAACTAAGATGCAACTAGCGTGCAACTGGGGCACGATTAGGGTGCAACTAGGGTGCAACTAGGATGTAACTAGGGTGGAAGTAGGGTGCAAGTAGGACGCAAGTAGGGTGCAAGTAGGGTGCTAGTAGGGTGCAACTAGGGCATAACTAGGGCGCAATTAGGACACAACTAGGGTGCAACTAGGGCGCAACTAGGGTGCAACTAGGGTGCAACTAGGACACAACTACGGCGCAACTAGGGCACAACTAGGATGCAACTAGGGCGTAACTAGGGTGCAAATGGGATGCAAGTAAGGCAGAAGTAGGACACAACTAGGACGCAACTAGGGCACAAGTAAGGCGTAAGTAGGGCATAACTAGGGTGCAACTAGGATGCAACTACGGCACAACTACGATGCAAGTAAGGCGCAAGTAAGGCACAAATAGGGCACAAGTGGGGCAGAACTACGGCGCAACTAGGGTGCAATTAGGGCGCAACTAGGACGCAAGTATGGCACAACTAGGGCACAACTAGGACGCAACTACGATGCAAGAAGGGCGCAAGAAGGCGCAAGTTGGACGCAACTAGGATGCAAGTAAGGCGCAACTAGGATACAACTAGGGCGCAACTAGGGCACAACTAAGGAGCAACTAGGGTGCAACAAGGGCGCAACTAGGACACAACTTGGGCGCAACTAGGGTGCAACTAGGGCGCAACTAAGGCGCATGCAGGGTGCAACTAGTGCGTTACTAGGGTACAACCAGGGTGTAACTAGGGCGCAACTAGGATGCAACTAGGATACAACTAGAGCGCAACTAGGGTATAACTAGGGCGCAACTAGGACACAACTAGGGTGAAACTAGGGCATAACTAGGGCACAACTAGGATGTAACTAGGGCGCAAGTAGGACGCAAGTAGGATACAAGTAGGACGCAACTAGGGGGCAACTAAGGCGCAGCTAAGGCGCAAGTAGGGTGCAACTAGGGAGCAACTAGGACGCAACTACGGCGCAACTAGGATGCAAGTAAGGCGTAAGTAGGGCACAAGTAGGGCACAAGTAGGGCACAAGTAGGAAGCAACTAGGACGCAAGTAGGGCACAACTAGGACACAAGTAGGACGCAACTAGGGTGCAACTAGGGCGCAACTAGGGCGCAACTACGACGCAAGTAGGATGCAAGCAGGCGCAAGTGGGGTGCAACTAGGGTGCAACGAGGGTGTAGCTAGTGTCCATCTGAGGTACAACTAGGGCGCAACTAGGACGCAACTAGGGCACAACTGGGGCACAACTAGGACGCAACTAGGTTGCAACTAGGGCCTAGCTAGTGTCCAACTGAGGCACAACTAGGGCGCAACTAGGGCGCAACTAGGACACACCTAGGGCGCAACTAGGGCGCGACAAGGGCGCAACTAGGACGCAACAAGTGCGCAACTAGGGCGTAGCTAGAGCCCAACTTAGGCGCAACTAGAACGCAACTAGGACGTAACTAGGGTGCGACTAGGGCGCAACTAGGGCCCAAGTAGGGTGCAACTAGGATGCAAACAAGGCGCACGTAGGATGCAAGTAGGACGCAAGTAGGGGAAACTAGGGCGTAACAAGGATGCAACTAGGGCGAAACTAGGGCGTAACTAGGGTGCAACTAGGCCGCAACTAGGCCGCAACTAGGGTGCAACTAGGGTGCAAATAGGTCGCAACTAGGGTGCAACTCGGGCGTCACTACGGCGCAACTAGGGTACAAGTCGAGCATAAGTAAGGCGTAAGTAGGGCAAAACTATGGCGCAACTAGGACACAACTAGGGTGCAAGAAAGGCGCAAGTAGGGCGCAAGTAGGGTACAACTAGGACGCAACTACACAGCAACTAGGGCGCAAGGAGGGTGCAAGTAGGGCACATATAGGGCACAAGTAGAACACAAGTAAGGCTCAACTAAAGCGCAAGCACGAGACAACAAGGGCGTAAGTAGGATGCAACTAGGACGCAACTAGGGTGTAACTACGATGCAAGTAGGGTACAAGTAGGCGCAAGTAGGACGCAACAAGGACGCAAAGAGGGCAGAACTAGTGTCCAACCGAAGCACAAAGAGGACACAACTAGGGCGCAACTAGGGCGTAAGTAGGACACAAATAGGGTGCAAGTAGGATGCAACTAGGATGCAACTAGGGAGCAACCAGTGCGAAACTAGGGCGTAACTAGGGCACAAATAGGACGCAACTAGGGTGTAGCTAGTGCCCAACTTAGGCGCAACTAGGACGAAACTCGGACGCTCCTTGGACGCAAGTAGGGCACAAGTAGGGTGCAACTAGGGCACAAGTAAGGCACATGAAGGATGCAAGTAGGACGAACTAGGACGTAACTAAGGCGCAATTTGGGCGCAACTAGGTCGCAACTAGGGCGTAACAAGGGCGCAACTAGGGTGCAACTAGGGCGCAACTAGGACGCAACTACGACGCAAGTAGGGCATCAGTACGTACAAGTAGGGTGTAACTAGGATGCAAGTAAGGCGCAACTAGGACAGAACTAGGGTGCAACCAGGGCATACCTAAGGAGCAACTAGGGTTCAACTAGGGAGCAACTAGGACGCAACTAGGGCGCAACTAGGGTGCAACTAGGACGCAACTAAGGCGCACATAGTGTGCAACTAGTGCGTAACTAGGGCGTAAATAGGGCGTAGTCAGGTCGCAACTAGGGCGCAACTAGGACGCAACTACGGTGCAACTAAGGCACAAGTACGGTGCAAGAAGGGCACAAGTAAGATACAACTAGGGCGCAACTAGGGCGCAACTTGGACGCAAGTAGGGCGCAACTAGGATGAAAGAAGGGTGCAGATGGGGCACAAGTAGGGCGCAACTAGGGAAAAACTAGGACGCAAGTAGGGCGCAAGCAGGGTGCAAGTACGGCAAAATTACGGCGCAACTAGGGCGCAAACAGGGCGCAAGTAAGGTACAAGTAGGGCGCAACTATTGTACAACTAGGGCGCAACTAGGGCGCAAATAGGGCGCAAGAAGGATGCGACTAGGGCGTAGCTGGTGCTCAACTGAGGCACAACTAGGGTGCAACTAGGGCGTTGCTACTGTCCAATTAATGCGCACCTAGGGTGCAACTAGGGCGCAACTCGAGCGCAAGTAGGAAGGAAGTAGGGCGCAAGCACGGTGCAACTAGGACGCAACTAGAGCGTAACTAGGACGTAGCTAGTGTCTAACCGAGGCGCAACTAGGGTGTAACTGGGGTGCATCTCAGGTGCAACTAGGGTGCAACTAGGGCGTAATTAGGGCGGAAGTAGGTCGCAAGTAGGACGGAAGTAGGTCAAAACTAGGATGCAAATATGGCGCAGCTAGGATGCAACTAGGGCGCAACTAGGGTGCAACTAGGGCGCAACTAGTGTACACCTAAGACGCGACTACAGTGCAACGAGGATGCAACTACGGCACAACTAGGGTACAAGTAGGGTGCAAGTAGGATGCAAGTAGGATGCAAGTAGGGTGCAAGTAGGCCATTACTAGGGTGCAACTAGGGCGCAACTTGGGCGCAACTAGGATGCAACTATGACACAGCTAGGGCGCAACTAGGGTGTAACCAGGGCGCAAGTAGGACACAACTAGGGTGCAATTAGGGCATAACTAGGGCGCAACTAGGGCGCAACTAGGGCGCAAGTAGGACGCAAGTAGAGCGCAAGTAGGATGCAACTGGGGCGCAACTAGGGCGCAACTAGGCCACAACTCAGGCGTAAGTAGGGCGCAACTAGGGTACAACTAAGACGCAACCACGGCGCAACTAGGACACAAGTAAGGCGAAAGTAGGGCCCAAGTAGGGCACAAGTAGGGCACATGTAGGATACAACTAGGATGCAAGTAGGGCGCAACTAGGGCGCAAGTAGGACACAACTAGGGTGCAACTAGGACGCAACTAGGGCGCAACTACGACGCAAGTAGGCTCAAGTAGGCGCAAGTAGGGTGCAACTAGTGTGCAACGAGGGTGAGCTAGTGTCCATCTAAGGTACAACTAGGGTGAACGTAGGGTGCAAGTAGGGTGCAACTAGGACGTAACTAGGACGCAACTGACTCGCAACTAGGGCGTAGCTAGTGTCCCACTGAGGCACAACTAGGGCGCAACTAGGACGGACCTAGGGTGCAACAAGAGCACAACTAGGGTGCAACCAGGACACAACTAGTGCGCAACTACTGCGTAGCTAGTACCCAACTTAGGCACAACAAGAACGCAACTAGGGTGACTAGGGCACGACTAGGGCACAACTAGGGCCCAAGTAGGGTGCAACTAGGACGCAAATAAGGCGCATGTAGGAAGCAAGTATGACGCAAGTAGGGCAAACTAGGACATAAGGAGGACGCAACTAGGGCACAACTGGGGCGCAACTAGGGCGCAACTAGGGCGCAACTAGGGTGCAACTAGGGCACAACTAGAGTACAACTAGGACGTAACTAGGATGCAACTCGGGCGTAACTATGGCGTAACTGGGGTACAAGTAGGGCACAAGTAGGGCGCAAGCCGGGCAAAACGAGGGTGCAACTAGGGCACAACTAGGGTGCAAGTAAGGCGCAGGTAGGGCAAAACTAGGGTGCAACTAGGATGCAACTACACAGCAACTAGGGTGCAAGTAAGGCGCAAGTAGGTCACAAATAGGCCACAACTAGGGCTCAACTAGGGCTCAACTAGGGTGTAACTACGACGCAAGTAGGGTACAAGTAGGCGCAAGTAGGACGCAACTAGGACGCAACAAGGGCATAACTAGCATCCAACCAAAGCACAATGAGGATGCAACTAGGGCATAACTAGGGCGCAAGTAGGACACAAGTAGGGTGCAAGTAGGACGCAACAAGGACTCAACTAGGACGCAACTAGTGCACAACTACGGCGCAACTAGGGGGCAAATAGGGCACAACTAGGGTGTAGCTAGTGTCAAATTTAGGCGAATTTAGGACACAACTAGGTCGCTCCTTGGACGCAAGTAGGTTGCAACTAGGGCGCAAGTAAAGCGCATGTAGGATGCAAGTAGGACAAACTAGGACGTAACTAGGGCACAATTAGGGCGCAACTAGGTTGCAACTAGGGCGCAACTAGGGCGCAACTAGGGCACAACTAGGGTGTAAGTAGGGTGCAACTAAGGCACAACTAGGGTGCAAGTAGGGTGCAAGTAGGGTGCAAGTAAGGAATAACTAGAATTCAAGTAAGGCGCAAGTAGGACACAACTAGGGTGCAAGTGAGGCGCAACCACGGCGCAACTAGGGCGCAAGTAAGGCACAAGCAAGGTGCAAGTAAGGCACAAGTAGGGCACGAGGAGGACACAACTAGGACACAACTAGGACGCAAGTGTTAATACTCTATGTATATATGTATGGCTCTATGGTGGCCATGAGAGTGCATGACATGCTGACTGAGAGAGCGGAGGCGACGTATAATGAGCGTGTGCGTCAGCATCAAGCACACGAGATATCCACTTCTTTGCCTCTCCTATGCTCGCTTCCCTCTCAGCAGCAATGTCCTAGCTCCACCCTCTTGATCCATGACTACTACTAGATTAGCCACTGGAGACCTAGTCTAGCCTTGTCTTTTTCTGTGCTTTTACATGTCTAATACCCGATTTTACAAACCTAGATGAGACCTCGAAGTCGAGGCTGGGTGTTTATGGCTAGCATAGTGTGTGCACAAACATGGAACCGGCCTAGAGCCGGAACTAGGGTCGCACACGAAATTCCCGCGCGCTTGGAAAAAGGAGCACCGGCGAGCTTCACTTGCTGGCCGACGGGCGGGCTCGATTAGCGAGTCCCACCCCGTAGAGCTGTTCGGTGTTCTCTCCTAGCATTTGTAGATAGTGCGACGGTAACCTCATGGCCGTCACTTTTTCAACCCTAGCTCCCTCAAATATGCACCGTTTTTTATGAAACAAGTTGCATTGACTCGTGTCATTCTCCTAATGGTAACAGAGCCTAGTATGCTCAGCGTGGTGATTGCTAGGTAGCACAATCCATTAAACCGTCGGGTGGCCCTAAAAACGGCCCTGAACGGCAACGACACCATTTGCCGCCAATGTAGCAGGCCACGGCCGTCGAAGTAGGCCGCGCAGGGCTCACTAGTCCCTACGCAGTCGGGGAGGAGCCAGAGAGGCGCGGCTCACATCAACTTGGGGGCGGTGCCGGCCAAGCCGACACGTTGCGTGAGCCGCCCGTGAGCGGGGCGGCCGACGCATCAGCAATTGCGGTGCAGCAGCAGTAGGCCACAAGGGACCACTCTCCCTCCTTGCCAAGGGTGAGGAGAGTAAGGAAAGAAGACATGAGCAATGTGGGCTCCGCTCCACTCGGTGGCGCAAACCAAGGGGGAGGTTCAAACCTCGGCGGCAGCCAGCCTTCCAATCAACCCGCTACCACAGTAACATTGGAGGAGCTGTCCAAGGTCATGACGCAAAAGGACTGTTTCCCTCCCCCGCGCGGCACGCAAGATTTCCTTGCCTGGAAGGATTTCTTCCTTGCATGGGCCGTCGAGCACGGCTTCAAGGAAGTCTATCTTTCCCCAGCAGTGGAGGATGCCGATGAGCGCGTACTTCTGCGCGTATTCAACACCCTCGTGCGGGCGTTGCCCGACGATCAAGCCTACTTCATTCGCCACCTTCGCTTCGCCGGAAAGGACGAGGATCCCACAAATCCACGCAGCGGAGCTCCTCGACCCTATGAGGCGTGGCAACATCTCTCCACCCGGCAGGAGGAACGGGGTATGGCCTTGGTCATCACACTGCACGACAAGCTGCACTGGCTGTACCCCAAGCCAGGAGTGCCCATCACAGTGTACTAGGACGCATCAATGGATATCCGTCGCCGGATTCTGGGGCTTGGTGCAACGTGCTCTGTGCTGGAGTGGTTGGACCTGGTCCTCCTTCATCTGGGTGAACCCTACAGGGAGTTCCGGAGGGCGCTATCGAGGAGACTGCTCGTCATCGACATCGAGACCACGGACCTGGCAGAGGTTTTTGAGGAACTACGCCACTACGAAGACATCCTGTGTGGGGAAGCACAAGATGCCGAGACTCCCACGGCCAACGCTTTTGTTCACCACGCATCGGCAGGCCCACCTACAGGCTCCAGCGCAGGAGGTGGACGAAGTGGAGGGGAACGAGGAGGAAAATCAAGCGGAAGGCGAGGTTGCGGTCTGGTTGCAAGAGGACACACCTGCAACTCCTGCAGGCAGACTGGACACTACTGGCGGGCGTGCCCACAGCTGCAGCACATCATGACTCTGCCTGCACTGCAGCAGTCATATCAGCCGCAGCAGTTCCACCGCCCTTAGATCGTTCAGCAGCTACAGCCATCTGCTTGGTCGAGGCCAGCACCCATAGGACCACACGCACCGGCCCCGTTTGGAGCAGCCACGATTGCATCACCCTCATTGCAACTGCCACTGGCATCCCCAGTGCCCTAGGGACCACCGCCGCCGTTCTATCAGGGACCACCACCGTAGTACCAGGGGCCGTTCTATGTGCCGCTACACTCTGCTACACCCGTTCCAGCACCTGTGTGGGCACAGCGCATTTATTCAGAGATGGCAGACGCACAGCACCCAGCTCCAGCACTTCCTCTTGGGTGGACTACACCCATGGAGCTCCAGCCCCCCGAGCCGACCGCCACGACACAGGCGTCAGGTCAGCGGCTTAGGCATACGCACGTTACCACATCGCACGCTCTCGCCATGCATGAATGGTTGTATGACACTGCTGCATCGCACCACATGTCCCCGCACAGGCTGTTTTTTGTGTCCTTGTATGCCGTGCATGATGTTGAAGGAGTGAAAACCGGCTCTTGGGAAGTCCTAGCGGTGGAGGGTGTGGGGACGATGGCATTGCAGGCACCTGGGGGAGTGAGCTGGCTGATTGGTTTCTTGTATGCGCCCAAGCTGCGAGTGAACTTGTTGTCCGGCGGGCAGCTGGATCACAAAGCCAGTATATCCACAATGATGCAGCAGCAAAGGTGCATGCTTTATGATTGGACCGGGGATTTTTTAATGGATGGGCCCTTGCATGCTGACATGTTGTATCTCCTGACTCTCTTTCCTCTCGTTCCCACTCACTCGCACCGTCCACAGGCTCATGTTGTCCATGACAGATGCAAAGCATACAGATCTATTGCACAAACGGCTGGCACACATCAACACTGATCTCATCACAGACATGCAAAAGCACTCCTCAGCACGAGGTATCATGCAGGAGGACTGCCCTCATGGTCTCAAGGTAGACACATGTCTGGAGTGCCATGAGGACAACGCCCATAGACAGACATTTCCCAAGGCAGACAGGGACAGCACTGCACCTCTGTAACTGGTCCATGCAGATCTGACTGGACCAATGCCCGTACCTTCAGTCCAGTATGGGTCTCAGTATATCTTGACACTGACAGACAACTTCAATCGTTTTCTCTGGGCGTTCCTGCTCAAGTGCAAGTCAGACACCTTCCAGGTCATCACAGAGTGGATACCCCTTGCAGAACGGCAGACAAAGTGTAAATTGTTGAAGCTATGGACTGACAGAGGAGGAGAGTTCATGGATCTACTGACTGCAGCCCTCAAGGCGCAAGGAATAGAACATCAGACCACAACATCATGCACTCCCCAGCAGAACGGGGTAGCCGAGAGATGGCACAGAACACTTGGCGATGCCCTACGCACGCTATTGAGTGAATCAGGTTTGTCCTTTGGGTTCTGAGAGGAACCAGTAATGTACATCACCTGGGTGTGGAACAGGGTTCCACAAGGTCCACTGCCCCGGTCAGTCACACCCTGGGAACGTTGGTTTAAAGAAGAAGCAGGCGTGGTGGTGGTGCGTCTTTGTAGGCGTGTCACAACGCAAACACAAATTGAGTCCTAGAGGTCGGTGGTGCGTCTTCGTAGGCGTGTCACATGCATCAAAAGCATGGAGGTTCTGGGACCCCATGAGTCACAGCTTCCTTGAGAGGCGAGATGCTTCCTTCCTGGAGCACTTGTCCTACAAGCAATTCCACACCTTGCGGCACGTGCCCAACCTGACTAACCCCAAGCACTACCCCAACTATGTGAGTGTACCAGTGCTCGTCCCACAGCCAGTCACAGTTCCCACACGCACTGTGGTACAGGAGCACGGTGAGGACAACTCTGTGCCCAGAGATCTCCTAACACCCACTGACCTGGCGAGCACATAATCAAGTGCGCCTCAGTCACCCCCTGGGCTGCGAGGTGATGCCTCCACAGAGAGTTCAGGAAAAATTGTCACACCCGTACCAAAACCAGTGAAACGCGCCCTGAGGGACATCCCACGTGTGAACTACTGACAGTTCTATCACATGGCCGGTCCCAACTCCACTTAGCACCAACAGGTGGAGACCCTGACCCTGTCTGAGGCAAGGGGGCGTGCTGATGCACCTGAGTGGGAGAAGGCCATGGCCGCTGAGATCAACGCTCTTCTGGAGCATAAGGTGTTTGAGCTTGTACCCCTTCCATCTGGCCAAAAGGCCATCGATGTGAAGTGGGTCTTCAAGCTGAAAAGGGACCTGGCTGGCCTGATCGAAAAGTACAAAGCCAGGCTGGTGGCAAAAGGGTTCCATCAAATTCCAGGACAAGATTTCACTGACACATATGCCCCACAGGGCAAGTATGGGACCGGCCGAGTACTGCTGGGTGTGGCAGCCCATGAAGACTGGGAAATCCATCAAATGGATGTCAAAAACGCCTTTCGGAATGGCCCTCTAGAGGAGGAACCGTATGTCAAACAACCAGAAGGGTTTGGGGATGGAACTAATCGCGTCTGGCTGCTGCTTAAAGCAAGCACCACGGTGCTGGAACAAAGAGATACCCTACTGATCTTGATGTTCGATTTTTTAGGAAATCTATACATTTGAGCACGGGTTTAGAGAACGAACTATTTAGATGGCACTTTTGGATTCCTTGAATGAAAATTGTGCATCCTTAAATTCAACGAAGAGCAGTCTTGAAAGCCTTTGACGGAAGGATTTCGAGACAGTGACTGTCTGCCGCGGCTTGCCTGACGCGGAATTGGGCTTTCTGCGTGGACAACCCGGACATGATCAGCAATTCGATTTTTTTTCCGGGCATTTTTTTTACCAATCGATGATATCTTTGTACCCAGGTCGTGAAATGAATTATTTAGGGTGTACTTTTGAAATTCGATGAAAACAATTGTTCATCCAAAACCACCCAAAAAACATTTACAATCGAATATCAAGATCAGTAGGGTAAGTAGTGATCTTTCAACTGGGGGGTTCATTCAGAGTGATCCCTCCTAATCCCTCCTGTTTCCTACGCTGGGATGATGGAGCACCCGTCATGCTGCTGGTCTATGTCAATGATCTAATGCTCTTGTCCCCATCACTTGATCTCATCACACGCACAAAGGCCCTACTCACTGAGCACTACAGCATGACGGATCTAGGGGAGGCTAGCAACTTTTTGGGCATGACCATAATCAGAGACAGATGTGCACACACACTCACACAGCATCAGAAACGGTTTCTGGCACACCTCACTGGTCGGTTTCTACACCTTGTACAGCACCTTCCACCACAACACTCACCGATGAGCCATGATGTATTCACTCATTTACTGGATGCACGCACCACTGACAACGGTCCGGACTGTGATCCTACACTGTACCGACAGATTACAGGCAGCCTCTCCTACCTTGCATCCACCACACGTCCAGACATTTCTTCTGCAGTCAATTTGCTGGCCCAGTTTAGCCAACAACTTCACAGCGCGCATCACAAAGCATTGCTAAAACTGTTGTGCTACTTGCTGGACACTGCTGGCTTTGGTCTGGTCTTTGCTCCCACATCGTGTCGTTTGTTGGATGGGTTTTGTGACAGCGACTATGCGTGATACCGTCAGGCCCGTAGCCATGGTCGGTATGTGTTTCGTCTGTGGGGTACAATTGTGTCATGGCAAAGTGCAAAACAGTCGTGTGTGGTATGCAGTGTGGCAGAAGCACAGTACATTGCACTGGGTAAAGCGGCGTGTGAGGGCACCTAGCTGGCACGACTGCTTGAGGAATTGGGTCTGAATGCGCAAGAGGTCCCATTGTACAGCAACAGCTCCGCAGCACGTCACATTGCCGCAAACGATGGTGTGTTGCACCCACACACGAAGCACATTAGCGTCAAACATCACTTTGTCCGTTGGGCAGTAGAGGTAGGAGCCATTCAAGTCCAACCCATCAGTGGGGATGCACAACTGGCTGACTTCCTCACCAAAGCACTCCCCTCCACTACACTTCAACTACAACTCCACCATCTTGGCTGTGCACCCACTACACACATGGCCAATGGGGGCGTGTTAATCCTCTCTGTATACATGTACGACTTTGTAGTGGCCATGAGTATGTAGGGCATGCTAACTCAGAGAGCGGAGGCGACGCACAGTGAGCGCGTGCGTCAGCATCGAGCACACGAGATATCCACTTCTCTGCCTCTCCTGTACTCACTTCCCTCTCTACAGCAACGTCCCAGCTCCACCCTCTTCATCCATGGCTACTACTAGATTAGGCATTGGAGACATCGTCTAGCCTGCCTTTTTCTTTGCTTTTGCATGTCTAATACCTGAGTTCACAGACCTTGATGAGACCTCAAAGTCGAGGCTGGGTATTAATGTCTGGCATAGTGTGTGCAAAAACGTGGAACCATCCTAGATCCGAAACTAGGGTAGCGTGTGGAGTCCCTACGCGCTTGGAAAGAGAGGCACCAGCGAGCGTCGCTCGCCGGCCGACGGGTGGGCTCGATTAGCGAGTCCCACCCCGTAGAGTTGTTCGGTGTTCTCTCCTAGCACTTGTAGTTAGTGCGACGGCAACCTCATGGCCGTCACTCACCCAACCCTAGCTTCCTCAAACGTGCATCGTTTTTTATGAAACAAGTTGCATTTGACTCGTATCATTCTCCTCAACAAGTAGGGTGCAACTAGGGCGCAAGTAGGGCACAACTAGGGTCCAACTAGGATACAAATAGAGCGCAACTACGGCAGAAGTAGGGTGCAAGTAGGGCGCAAGTAAGGCACAACTAGGGTGCAACTAGGGCACAAGTAGGGCTCAGGCAAGGCGCAAGTAGGGCTCAACTATGTTGCAACTAAGGCGCAACTAGGGCACAAGTACGGAGCATTTAGGATGCAACTAGGGTGCAACTAGGGTGCAACTAGGGCGCAAATAGGGTACAAGTAGGGCGCAACTAGGGCGTAGCTAGTGCCCAACTGAGATACAACTAGGGTGCAACTAGGGCGTAGCTAGTGCCTAACTGAGGCACAACTAGGGCATAACAAGGGCGCAACTAGGACACAAGTAGGGCGCAAGTAGGACGCAAGAAGGGTTTAACTAGGAAACAACTAGGGCGCAACTAAGGCGTAGCTAGTGCCAAACCGAGGCACAAGTAGGGCGTAACTAGGGTACAACTAGGGTGCAAATAGGGTGCAAGTAGGGCACAAGTAGGGTGCAAGTAGGGCGCAAGTAGGGCGCAACTAGGGCGCACCTACAGTGCAACTAGGATGCAACTAAGACGCAACTACGACGCAATTGGGGTGCAGCAATGGGGCAACAAGGGTGCAACTAGGGTGCAACTAGGGCGCAACTAGGACGTAGCTAGTGTTCAACTGAGGCACAACTAGGTCGCAACTAGGGTGTAAGTAGGGCGCAAGTAGGGTGCAAGTAGTGCGCAAGTAGGGCGCAATTAGGGTACAAGTAAGGTGTAAGTAGGGCGCAAGAAGGGTGCAAGTAGGGCGCAAGTAGGGCATAACTAGGGCACAACTAGGACGCAACTAGGGCGTAACAAGGGTGCAACTAGGGCATAACTAGGATGCAAGTTGGGCGCAAGTAGGGTGGAAGAAGGGCGCAACTAGGGCGAACCTAGGGCGCAACTAGAGCACAAGTAGGACGCAACTAGAGCTCAACTAGGGCGAACCTAGGGCGCAACTAGAGCACAAGTAGGACGCAACTAGAGCTCAACTAGGGCACAATAAGGGCGCAACAAGGACATAGTTAGTGTCCAACTGAGGCACAACTAGGGTGCAACAAGGGCGCAAGTAGGGCGCAAGTAGAGTACAAGTATGATGCAACTAGGGCACAACTTGGGTGTAGCTAATGCCCAACTGAGGCACAACTAGGACGCAACTAGGGCGCCACTAGGATGCAACTAGGGCGCAACTAGGATGCAAGTTAGGTGCAAGTAGGAAGCAAGTAGGGCACAACTAGGGTACAACTAGGGAATAACTAGTGTCCAACCGAGGCGCAACTAGGGCAAAACTAAGGTGAAGCTAAGACGGAACTAGGACGCAACTAGGACGCAATTAGGGTGCAACTAGGGCCCCAGTAGGGCGCAACTAGAGCGTAGATATGGTGCAAATAGGGTGCAACTAGGGCATAGTTAGAGCCCAAGGCACAACTTGGACGCAACTACGACGCAACTAGGGCGCAGCTAGGGCGTAACTCGAGCGTAGCTAGTGTCCAACTAAGGCACAACTAGGACGCAACTAGGGTGCAACTAGGACCCAAGTTTGGCGTAACTAGGGCACAAGTAAGGCGTAAGTTGGACACAAGTAGGGCGTAAGTAGGACACAAGTAGGACGAAAGTAGAACGCAACTGGGGTATAATTAGGACACAACTAGGGCGCGACTAGGGCGCACCTGGGACACAACTAGGGCGCAACTAGGGTGCAACTAGGGCGCAACTAGGGTGCAAGTAATGCGTAACTAGGATGCAAAAAGGTCACAAGTAGGGTGCAAGTAGGGCGTAACTAGGGCGTAACTAGGGTGCAAGTAAAGCACAAGTAGGATGCAACTAGGGTGCAACTACGGTGCAACTACGGTGCAACGATGGTGCAAGTAAGGTGCAAGTAGGGTGCACATAGGGCAAAAGAAGGACACAAGTAGGACGTAACTAAGGCGCAAGCAGGGCACAACGAGACCTAAACTAGGGCGTAATGAGGATGCAACTAGGGTACAACTAGGACCCAAGTAGGACACAAGTAGGGTAAAAACAGGGCGTAACTAGGGCACAAGTAGGGCGCAAGCAGGGTGCAAGTAGCATGCAGCTACGGCGTAACTAGGACACGACTAGGATGCAACAAGGGTGCAAATAGGGTGCAAGTAGGGCACAAGTAGGATGCAAGTAGGGCAGAAGAAAGGCGTAACTAGGATGCAGCTAGGGCATAACTAGGGCACACATAGGGCATAACTAGGGCGCAACTAGGGTGCAACTAAAGTGCAACTAGGGTGCAACTAGGGCGCAACTAGGACGTAGCTAGTGCCCAATTGAGGCGCAACTAGGGCACAAGTAGGGCACAACTAGGGCGCAAGTAGAACGCAACTAGGGCGTAACTAGGGTGCAACTAGGGCGCAACAGGGGTGTAACTAGGGCGTAGCTAGTGCCCAATTGGGGCACAACTAGGATGAAACTAGGGCGCAACTAGAATGCAACTAGAGCGCAACTAGGGTGTAATGAGGACATAAGTAGGGCGCACGTGGGTACAAGTAGGGCGCAAGTGGGACACAAGTAAGGTACAAGTAGGGTACAACAACAGCGTTACTAGGGTGCAACTATGGCATAACCAGGACGCAGCTAGGGCACAACTAGGGCACAACTAGGACGCAACTAGGGCGTAACTACGACGTAGCTAGTGCCCAACTGAGGCGCACCTAGGACCCAACTTGGACGCAAGTAGGGCGCAAGTAGGGCCAAGTAGGGCGCAAGTAGAACGTAAGTATAGCGCAAGTAAGGTCAAAGTAAGGCGTACGTAGGGCACAAGTAGGGTATAAGCAGGATGAAACTAGGACGTACCTAGGGCACAACTAGGGCGTAACTAGGGCGCAAGTAGGGCGTAAGTAGGGCGCAAGAAGGGCACAACTAGGACGAACCTAGGGCGCAACTACGGCGCAACGAGGACGCAACTAGGACGCAAGTAGGGCGCAAGTAGGACCAAGTAGGACGCAAGTAGAGCGAAAGTATAACGCAACTAGGGTGCAAGTAAGGCGTAAGTTGGGCGCAAGTAGGGTACAAGTAGGATGTAACTAGGGCACAACTAGGGCACAACTAGGGCGCAACTAGGGCGCAACTAGGACGTAACTAGGGCGCAGATAGGACATAAGTAGCGCACAAGAAGGGCACATCTAGGAAAAACCTAGGGTGCAACTAGGGTGCAACTAGGGCGCAAGTAGGGCGCAAGTAGGGTGCAAGTAGTTTGCAAGTAGGGTGGAAGTAGGACGCAAGCAAGGCGCAAGTAGGGTGCAAGTATAGTGTGAGTAGGGCACAACTAGGACGCAACTAGGGCGTAACTAGAGCGCAATAAGGGTGCAACTAGGGTGTAACTAGGACGCAAGTAGGGCGCAAGTAGGGCACAAGAAGGGTGCCACTAGGGCGAACCTAGGACGCAACTAGGGCGTACGTAGGGCGGAAGGAGGTCGCAACTAGGGTATAACTAGGGCACAACTAGGACGCAGCTAGTGCCCAACTGAGGCGCAACTAGGACATAACAAGGAAGCAATTAGGGTGCAAGTAGGGGGCAAGAAGGGCGCAAGTAGGGTGTAAATAGGATGCAACTAGGGCACAACTAGGGTGTAGCTAGTGCCCAACTGAGGCACAACTAGGGCTCAACTAGGGCGTAACTAAGGTGCAACTAGGGTGCAACTAGGATGCAAATAGAGCGCAAGTAGGGTGCAACTAGGGTGCAACTAGGGTGCAACTAGGGTGCAACGAGTGCTTAGCTAGTGCTCAACTGAGGCGCAACTAGGGCACAACTTAGACACAACTAGGACACAACTAGGACGCAACTAGGACGCGACTAGGGTGCAACTAGGGCCCAAGTAGGGCGCAACTAGGGCGCAACTAGGGCGCAACTAGGGTATAACTAGGGCGTAGCTAGAGCCCAACTGAGGCACGACTAGGGCGCAACTCGGGCGCAAATAGGGCGCAACTAGGGCGCGACTAGAATGTAAAAAGGGTGTAGCTAGTGCCCAACTTAGGCACAAGCTACGTCCTAGTTACACCCTAGTTGCGTCCTAGTTGCACCCTAGTGGAGCCCTAGTTGTGCCCTAGTTGCGTCCTACTTGCACCCTAGTTGCACCCTAGTTGCGTCCTAGTTTTGCCCTAGTTGTGTCTTACTTGCACCCTACTTGCGTCCTACTTGTGCCCTAGTTACGCCCTAGTTGCCCCCTAGTTGCTCCCTAGTTGTGCCTTAGTTGCACCCTAGTTGCGCCCTAGTTGCACCCTAGTTGCACCCTAGTTCCGCCCTACTTGCATCCTACGTGCGTCCTACTTGCGCCTTGCACCCTACTTGCTCCCTACCTGCGCCCTACTTGCGCCCTACTTGGGCCCTATATGCGCCCTAGTTGCGCCCTAGTTGCGCCTCAGTTGGACATTAGCTACGTCCTAGTTGCGCCCTAGATGCGCCATACTTACACCCTAGTTGTGCCCTAGTTGCACCCTACTTGCACCCTACTTCCACCCTCTTTGCGCCCTAGTTGCGGCCTCGTTGCATCCTACTTGTGCCCTACTTGCAACCTACTTGCACTCCACTTGTATCCAACGTATGCCCTACTTGCATCCTAGTTGTACCCTAGTTGCACCCTAGTTGCACCCTAGTTGTGCCCTAGTTGCACCCTAGTTGTGCCTCATTTTGACACTAACTATGCCCTAGTTTCACCCTCGTTGTGCCCTAGTTACGCCCTAGTTGCGCCCTACTTATGCCCTACTTGTGCCCTAGTTGCGTCCTAGTTGCACCTCAGTTGAACACTAGCTACGCCCCAGTTGCGCCCTAGTTGTACCCTAGTTGCAGCTAAGTTATGCCCTAGTTGCGCCCTAGTTATGACCTACTTGTGCCCTAGTTGTACTCTAGTTGCAACCTAGATGTGTCCCACTTACATCCTACTTGCGTTCTACTTATGACCTACTTGCACCTTACTTGCACCTGTGTTGCACCCTAGTTGCGACCTAGTTGTATCCCCCTTGTGCCCTTCTTGCGTCCTACTTGCGCCCTTGTTGCGTCCTTGTTGATTCCTACTTGTGTCCTAGTTGCACACCACTTGCGCCCTGCTTGCGCCCTACTTGCGCCCTACTTGCATCCTATTTGCATCCTACTTGCGTCCTAGTTGCGCCCTAGTTCTACCCTAGTTGTGCCCTAGTTGTACCCTAGTAGCACCCTAGTTGTGCCCTAGTTGTGTCCTAGTTGTACCCTAGTTACGTCCTAGCTGCGCTTTACATGCACCCTAGTTGCGCCAAACTTGCGCCCTAGTTGCACCCTAGTTGTTCCCTTGTTACTTCCTTGTTGTGCCTAAGTAGGACACTAGCTACGCCCTAGTTGCGCCATAGTTGCGTCCTAGTTGCGCCCCAGTTGTGCCCTAGTTGTGCCCTAGTTGCGCCCAAGTTGTACCTCAGTTTGGCTCTAGCTACGCCCTAATTGGACCCTAGTTGCGTCCAAGTTGTGCCCTAGTTGCGCCCTAGTTGCACCCTCGTTGCGTTCTAGTTGTGCCCTAGTTGCGCCTCGGTTGGGCACTAGCTACACCCTATTTGCACCCTAGTTGCGCCCAACTTGTGCCCTATTTGCGCCCTTGTTGCGCCCTAGTTGTGCCTCAGTTAGGCACTAGCTATGCCCTAATTGTGTCCTAGTTGTGTCCTATTTGCACCCTACTTGTGCCCTACTTACACCCAAGCTGTGCCCTAGTTGCATCCTAGTTGCGCCCTAGTTGCGCCTCAGTTAAGCACTAGCTACGTCCTAGTTGTACCCTAGTTGCGACCTAGTTGCACCCAAGTTGAGCCCTAGTTGCGCCGTAGTTGTGCCCTACTTGGGCCCTATTTGCGTCCTAGTTGCCCCCTAGATTCGCCCTAGTTGCGCCCTTGTGCCTTCCTTACGCCCTACTTGCACCCTAGTTACGCCCTAGTTGCGCCCTAGTTACGCCCTAGTTGTGCCCTAGTTGCACCGTAGTTGCGCCCTAGTTGCCTCCTACTTGTCCCCTACTAGCGCCACACTTGTCCCTTACTTGTGCCCTTCTTGCACCCTTCTTACGTCCTACTTACACCCTAGTTACGCCCTAGTTGCGCCCTAGTTGCATCCTAATTGCGCCCTAGTTGCCTCCTACTTATCCCCTACTTGCGCCCTACTTGCGCCTTACTTGTGCCCTATTTGTGTCCTCCTTACGCTCTACTTGCACCGTACTTGCATCATTCTTGCACCCTATTTGCCCCCTAGTTGCGCCCTAGTTGCACCTCAGTTGGGTAGTAGCTACATTCTAGTTGTGCCCTAGTTGCGCCCTAGTTGTGCCCTAGTTGCGCCATAGTTGTGTCCTAGTTGCGTCCTAGTTGCGTCCTAGTTTCTCCCTTGTTGCGCCCTCATTGCGCCCTATTTGCACCCTACTTGCGTCCTATTTGCACCCTACTTGCACCCTACGTGTGTCCTACTTGCATCCTAGTTGCAGCCTAGTTGCGCCCTAGTTGCACCCTGGTTGCACCCTAGTTCCGCCCTAGTTGTGCCTCAGTTTTGAACTAGCTACGTCCTAGTTGCACCCTCGTTGCACCCTAGTTGCGCCCTACTTGCGCCCTAGTTGCGCCCTAGTTGCGCCTCAATTGTGCACTAGCTTTGCCTACTTGTGCCCTAGTTGCACCCTAGTTGCGCCTTAGTTGCACCCTAGTTGTACCCTACTTACGCCCTACTTGTGCCCTAGTTGCGCCCTAGTTGCGTCGTAGTTGCGTACTACTTGCACCCTGCTTGAGCCCTAGTTGCACCCTACTTGTACCCTAGTTGCTCCCTATTTGCACCCTACTTGCACCCTAGTTGCACCCTAGTTGCGCCTTAGTTGTGCCCTAGTTGTGGCCTAGTTGCCCCCTACTTGCGCCCTAATTCCATCCTAGTTGTGCCCTACTTGTGTCCTACTTGCATCCTACTTGCGTCTACGTGTGCCCTAGTTGCGCCGTAGTTGCACCGTAGTTGCACCCTAGTTACGCCCTTGTTGAGCCCTACTTGCGCCCTACTTGCGCCCTAGTTGCGCCCTAGTTGCGCCCTAGTTGCACCCTAGTTGCACCCTGGTTGCATCCTAGTTGTACCATAGTTAAGCTCTAGTTAGCCCTAGTTGTGCCCTATGTTGGTTTTTTTGCATCTCTCATTGTGCTCTGTTGTGTCCTCCCGGCTTGTGTACATCGGCGTGCAGATGACTGACGGCGAGACTCGACGCTGATGGAGTGTCGTCCAGTGGAGCCGACGCACGCTGAGGTCTTCTCGCAGTTCGCTGGAGCCTCCTCTCTCCGGCGACGCGCTCAGCTCCATCGGCAGGCCTCCTCGGCGGTCGTGCTGCCGGTGGTCATTGACACCGCAGTTGCTGCTTGCATGCGTCCAGCGCGTCCCATCGCGTCTGCATCGTCATGCACTGCCTAGGGTCCCAGTTGCATGTTGCATGGCCCTGTTTGGCAGCATAAACCATTGTGGGCACCATCTGGGTTTAGGCTGCCATAACTCCT
>SZWC01009148.1:91395-110262 GCA_023375785.1 Penium margaritaceum
CTCAGAAAAACTTTAAAAAAAAATGGGTGTGTCCAGCGTGACGAGCTGAACATGGTTGAGGCATTGTCGAAGGTTGGGTTTTTTTTTTTACTGCATTTGCTGTGAAAACGGAAAACAGGTACGCATTACACACATAAACCAACAGATTTATGTGGTTGTGCGGCATTCCTGCGTGCATTTTCTGCATCATGTCATGATTTTTCGTTGGTTGAAGACCGTGCCATTATTTTGACCACAGGTATGAATTCCTTGACCAAGACTGAACACATACAATTTTTTCCAGGTTTTTCTGACCAAACATTTTTCCTTCAAAACCCAAGGCGTGCCTTAATTATTTCTAAGGCGTCTAAGGCGTGGAAGGCGCGCCTTAACGCGTCTGCCTTAAGGCGCGCGCCCTGCCAACACTGGTGAGACCATCTCATGCTCAGCTATCGAGGCACCGACATGCTTTTTTGGCATCAAAGACATAGGCACACGCCTTCCCTTTCCGGTGCTGTTCTTGTTCCAAGATGTTCAAGTCCGCGACCATGTTGTGGACCATCTGACGGCCCCATATGCTCGTATCCTGCTCTTCAAATGCATCTGTCTGTGCAGTTGCAGGATGCGAAAACAACCCTCCGCGAATGCATTCACAAGGTGGGGGAACTTGAGTTGAACAAACAACCAGAACTTCAAGACCAAGCGAAAAAGCTTGCTCGCCTGCATAACGGCCATGCAGATTGCCTGCAGTAGGCACTACAGCAGAGAAAGATCTGTACACCTTGTTCTCTTGAGAAAATAAAAATAACACATTGAGGTGAACTTTTGACGAGAAGCCAGACCGGTGACTGGCATTGAAAAAGGACATTCTCCCATTTTTTCTTCGGCAATGAACAAGGAAATGCATCTTCGCGCCACCAGACGGTTCTGGCATGGATGACAACTTGTCATGCATGCCAAGAGCGTCCTTGTCATTGACAAGGACGTCCATTCCATGTTTCTCCAGTCACAGTGGCACCATGCAGAGCAGAATGCCCACATATGTTGACATGAAGATCGAGCACTTGCAAGTTCAAGCCACGATGACTTCTCAGCAACACCCGCCACAATCACTCAAAACAATGAAGCCAGATCAGACCAAACTGCCTCGTCCTGTTGGTTTTGAGAACAAATTATTCCAGCAGGAGCAGGACAAGGATCTTGCCCGCCTGCCCTAAATCAGCAGTACAGCTTGTGGGACCCAAAATGGCCAAGGAGAAAAGATACATTCATTGCCAACCACGTAAAGATCTAGCACCTACATCATTTCTTCTGGTCATCACCAAAAAAAGCAACTCCTGTCAATACTCCAATCAAGATTCAGATGAAAGGACTCAATTCAACATTCAGATTTGAATTCAGGTCACAGCATTGGGATAAATATTAGGATCTAATGTCAGAGTGCCAGCTAGAGCAGCACTCAGATCCGAACCTCGACAGATAGCGAAGCTGAATTCAGCACATCACACCCACCTGCACCTCCTGATCCACTCCTTCCTTGTCCTGCCACTGACTCAGCGTCACGTCAAGGACCAACATCAACAAACAGGACGTGTGCCACATTTGGAGCCTCGACAGGCAGTCAACCTACCTGCACGCCCTACTCCACTCCCAGACTACACTGCCAGAGCCATAGTGTTAAACTTCTCACTACTTAGAGCAGCAATAGATCTAGATGAGAGAGATGGAAACGAGGCCACTAGATCAACATGTAGTCGTTGGAAAAAGGCTGATAACCAAATCCAGATCGTAAAGGAAGCTTATGGATCGGCGCGGCAACCGCCTGAACCACCTGGTCCATTTTCCAGCCTGCCAGCGTGCAAAGGCGCTTGGGCAGCGCGTCCAAGACCTCGCGCGACTTTGTTTATGCTCACATGTCTTGCAGAACGCCTGAACAATGACGATCTTGCTTGCCTTCACGATCGAGGTTCAGCACGCACCTGAACCTCCTGGTCCACTCCGAGCTTGCCCTGCCGGTGCTTGTCCAGCGTGTCCTTGATCTCGCCGATGCGCCGGTTGCACTCGTCGATGCTCTTGTTGACCTCCGCTACGTCAGCCTCCAGACTCTCTCTGCTCGGCTTCTCCGGCTTGCGCACCCTCTCCTTCCTCGCAGGCTTCTTGGGAGCTTCCGATGCAGCAGCACCTTCATTTCCCGCGTTGGCGGTGGCATCCGCCGCGGCGGCCGAATCATCGCCCGGGGGGGCCATGGCGTGCAGATCTGCCGATGTGAACGTGCTGGCCACGAGAGAGCGGGGCAAGCGCCCAGCGGCGTGCAACGCCAAGCTTCTGACGGTCAGAAGAGTGAGGGAATGAACGAGAGTTCGGTTTTGAGAACGTCGGCGGAGGGAACGGTGCGGTGTTTCCGCTTACCGACCCGGCCAATCACGTTGGGTGCGCGCGGAAGGAAAGTCGGTTGGCACCGCAGGTCGAAACGATCGTTAGGCTGATCCATACTGGTTACCTCCCTCTTTAATGGCGGAATGACCATATACCCCTCGTTTCGGACAAAACGCCCCATCCACCCCCCCCCCCCCCCCCCCCCCCCTGTCGGAATGATGAGCCCCATCCGCCAGAGCGATAGACCTCATCCGCCCCTCCGCCAGAACCATAAGTCTCATTCGCCCCCCCCCGCCAGAATGATAAACCCCATCCGCCCCTGCCCCAGAAGAATAATACCCATGTACCCCTCACAAACGTCCAACTCCTCATGTGAAAGCATATTGTTCATTTTGTGTTGTAGAAGGGTGACCTCGTAATATTTTTTCACTTTTGAAACTTTTTGGGGTTACGTAGTAACCCTATGCAATCGGTTCGGTATCCAAGAATCAGCGCTGACGTCAGAAAATCCGCTACACAAGGACTTCCGCGACGGCAATTCCGTCTGCGGTCGGTGTTTCTGTCCACCAAAAGCCCATCGAGTATTTTCTAGGTATTTTTTTTAGCACTTCTGTCGCGTCCGGAAGACAGGCCCTCTCCGAGCGCGATTTTCCTTGCGGAAGCGACTCCCAGTCCGAGAAGTTCGTGCGAATCAGACAGACTTCGCGTAGCAACCAGAGTTTTTCCGGAAACAGATACTGGACATTGCAAGCAAGCACTTGACTTCACCGACGACGACTTCTCGGACAGGAGGGGAAGGTTGAGCATAACTCGTTTCCAAGGCAGATAACATGTTTGAACCCGGCTTCACTCTATTACTACGTAACCCCGATGCAAGCCTGCGTGCAGCCAATGCCACTAGTTGCACTTGATTTCGTGCATGCATACGTAATTCAGCTACAATTTCATTAGGGCATGCAAGCCCATGCAAACACAAACATGAGCTCTGTGTGTGAGTGCAATGCAATATGGCAAGAATTTGGCCATTTTGGGAGCACATACTATGAAAAAACAAGGGAGTTGTACAGATAAGCCCCTAATGGGCTTATGTAAAGGCGCCGACAGCTAGCCGCACCGAGCCCTGTCACCCTCGCTGAACCCAAACAATTCAGCAGGGGGAACACACTGCATATAACACCTAAAAAACAAAGGTGGTCTCCTCAAAGCACCAGAATAGCTCTCCGAGTGCCCTAGTCTCGACCACCGAGAAAATACAAGCAATGCCAGAAACACTCGCAATCAGCTTCCAGACATCACAAATGGCTCTTCGAACATCAGAAGCACTACTAATTCCATCGGATCTCCACGTCGCACTGGTACAATCCACCGGGTGCGCAGGTCTCAACCCACCGAGAAAAATCCCCTAGCTTCCTACGAGCGAACAGGGCTACCGGAACGCATCGACCCGGTCTTGCCGGCGCTCTCGAGACACTCCGGGGGCCTGTCGTGCCGTTACGCTCTCCTTTACCCTATACCACAGCCTTGGGGTATATCGGTAACCCATCTGCGTCGCTCGTGACGGGTGGAAGCCACACAAACCAACATATTCACATTCGCCCGTTACACCATACCATGTGATAGCAAGAATAAAATTACCTATGTACTGAATAATCGTCGGTTGAACGTACTTCTTCTGGTATTTAGTTGGGGGTATGGCATCCTCCCCAACACCGTTACATTTCCATCGGGTTTCTGATAGGACGAAGTAACAATATACCCATCGTTTCGGCCGATAAATCAGTGGTGTCCATAGTCGAAAACGAACTGTCGACGGTGTCCAATGTCGAAACCGATATGTCAGCGGTGTCCATAGTCCGGAAAAGGAAAGACAACGATGCCCAGAGTGAAAACCAACATGACAGTTGTGCCCACGGTTAGTGTCCGTCATGGGCACGCTTGACATATATTTCATTGTTTTAACAAATTTGAGATGGATTTAAACATCGATGATGAGACGACTTGCTACTGCATCGTCGGCCGGCGTGAGCATAATATGGAATGACGTGGTTCGATGGGGCTCTGACGCCTTGTTCAAGGTGATACTGCATATGTTATTGCAAGGATTCCGCTCGTAGTTACGCGGTGTAAACGACATGGCTGATCGTGTCATCTGATTGCGTTGGTTGACGGATCCTCAAAGTTTACTGGAACGCAAATTGGTTCTCCTGGAGCGCGTCCCTGTCTTTGCGCGGATTCCTATCTGATTTTGACAGCCTGTCTCGTTGCACATTCCGCCGGTTTTTCCGAGTCGCAGAGTACGTCCCATCATGGAGGGTCGTGCGTCGTGGTGGGTTCTCGCCTTGCTGGCCATTGTGGTGCAGCTCATTGTCGATAATGCTGCACACCCTCACGAATGCCTCATGCAACGCGCATGGGGGACGAATGTGGGAATCTAAGTTATATAGAGCCATGTTTTCTGCACGAGGTGCCCATGTTGTCTCCCGATAGCGGGGAACATGTACCAGAGAGGTGGTGGAGCCGTCACGTCTTCGTGGTTCCCACCCGACGATTGCGTCTACGACTTGACCTTGACGAGCCTTGCTTGACGCAGCAGACTCCTCCTCACAAGGACGACGATGTACGATGCACTGTAGTGGACGATGCCCCACGCCGTGGAACTAAGGGTCCCCTAAGGATGGCCTGTGCTGGTGGTCATGTACACACAACCAAGGGTCCGCCCGTCGAGTCCGATGATGAGGCAAGGGCAGCCGACGCCATGGCGAAGGCTGCCTCCCCAAACATCGCCAAGCTGATCCCACACCTTGCAACCCCCAGGAAGCGGAGGGCTGAGATAGGCTTCCCCGAAGGCTCATCGTTTGAGACCATGGCAGCCTACAAAGTTGCCGTGGAAGAGTATGCGGTTCACCATCGCATGTCATTGAGGTGGCTGAAGAGCGACCGCACGTGTGTTTTGTGGCACGGTGCAAGCAGTGTGTCACCAAGACGTGCCCATGGATCATACACGTGACGTAGAGCAAGAGGTCCGGAGCGTTCAATATCACGTCCTTCAGTGATGGCCACCTTTGTGACCCCGAAATTAGCTGGGGTAACCTTGTGCGCTCCAGTGGTGGCTGACACGACACACCGAAAACACCCTCGAAAAGGACGCGTCGGCAACACCAAAGTCGCTGCAAGCAGCCGTAACGAAGGTCGGCAACACCAAGGTACTCTGCACCACCCTATAATGCGTCATGAAGGCCTGCCTAGAGAAGATGTTTAGGAAGAAATCATGTTCGTGGAGCATGTTCCTTGGATACGTGGATGAGTTATGTCTGACTTTTCCCTCTTTATTCTCATGGTTGATTTCTAACTCCTCAGTTCTGTTTTTATTTTCGGGCTCATCGTGTTTAACGTACTGTTTCATGCAGCTCTTGAAGGTGGACCCACTGGCCATCACAAAGGCTGAGAAGGACCGGGAAACTGGCGCGTTCGACTGGGTGTTTGTCGTACCCGGAGCTTGCTGTAGAGGTTTTGAGTACACTCAGTGACTGCTCGTCGTGTATGGTACCCACCTACAGGAAGGGCACAAGCAAGTACTGTTGATCATGCATTTTTTTCAACGTGAACAATAATGCCATACCCGCGGCCTACGCTTTGTTGTCTGGAGAGGACGAGCGCAATTACACGTGGTTCTATGAGCTTCTGGCAGCAACCTACCCGACAGCCGCACAGGTTGGAACCATAGTCATTTCAGACAGTGAGAAAGGCTTGGCGAACGGCGTGGAGGTCAAACTATCGGATACAACGCACACCTTCTGCACGTGGCACCTCATGCAGAACGTGCAGTCCCGTTGCCAAGGCAGGTTGGGGTCTCTGTTATGGAACCTCACCCATGTGACAATGTAGGCGAATTGGGATGCCTGGCTAGCCGAGATGCGGCAGAAAGTTCCAAGGGCTGTGGACTACTTGCTGGGTGGCAATGGGGAGCCCGGCATCCCCAAGGAAGAATACAGTAGGCTTTACTCCCCTCTACCTCGTGGAGGGCACACCACCAGCATCGCCATGGTGTCCCTCAACGGCAAGCTCATGGAGCTCCAGAAAATTTACCCGTACGTATGTTTCATCAGCCTTCACGTGTTTGTGCGGAGGCTCTGGCACATTTGCCGCAAGATGGCTAATGACACCAAGGGCAGCGTTGCGTCGGCGCTGTACCTCAAGATGACAAACGTTTGTTATCGCAGTCGGGAGCACAGTTTGGACCTGGATGGGAATGAGGCTAGACCTTGGACAAGCGCACAACAGTGCGCCCAAACTACACTCCACGCGATATCCACATCAAGTCCAAAGAGTGCTCGTGCGACCACTGGCGTAAGTATGGGGTGCAATCCCCACATGCCTGCAGTCTCCTGCTGGAGAATGCCTTCAATCTCGTGGCATACATGGACTTTGGCTACCTCAACCCCAGGTAAAAGGGACGTGCAACGATTCTTCCCCTTGCCAAAGGTGATGCTTGTGAAGCAAGCTACCCCGAACTGGAAGGAGCTTGGCCCATGTCTCGGGCGCGGACGTCCGGCCACAGTGAGATTGGACAGGTACGCCAAGGTGGAAAAGTAGAGCATATGTGCCACTGGGGGAAGCAAGGCCATGTGCGTCGGTCATGTCCAAACATGGAGGCCCTAACTCAAGAGCAGATGGCTGCTGCACGCGTCACAGAGCTAGAGGCAGAGTGTTGCATGAGGGCGTCGTGCAGGTCGAACGTGGACGTTATGGGGTACTCCGTGTATGAGGCAGAGGATGTCCCCCCTGGTGAAGAGGAGGTAGAGTAGGATGAGGAGGGGGAGGAGGAGGATGACAAGGAGGAGAGGGAGGAGGAGGGGCAGGAGGGGGACAAGGAGGGGGAGGAGCGGGGGCAAGAGGGGGAGGAGGAGGACGACGAGGAGGGGGAGGGCAGGCAAGAGGGGACAGAGGAGGAGGACAAGGAGGAACAGGAGGGGGGGAAGGAGGTAGTCGGCCCCATCTCAGTCTCCAATGGCAACGAAAAAGTCGACCACGATGATGGAGAGGAACATAAGAGGTTGTGGATGGCTTTCTATGGCGAGGTGGACAGTATCAACCGTTCCTTTAGCATGTGGTGAGTTCTTTTTAGGTAACAATCCACGCAGTGTCTTCAGTTGCAATCCTACAAGTGTGACTTGATGTGAATTAAGGGTTTCAAAACATGGTCCTAAGTCATGTTTCTCCCACTAACTCGTTTCCATGTGTGTGCTTTACAAAGCTTATGGAAGACCAGTCCCTAAGGAGGAGGTGCAAGCCAGATCACAAGTGGCCCCAGAATGCACTCATGTAGTAAACTTGTTTTCACTTGGGGTGTAGTTGGGTTGATAATTTTGATTAACTCGGTTTCGGGAAGATGGTCTATTGTTGAATGCTTCTCAGCTTGTGTACTTCTCAATACTTGTGAATGAATGATGTCCCATTTCCATTTTTGTAAAAAACAATCAGAAGCAAAAACTAAGAATGAGTACATATACACTTTTGACACGGTCATTTCATTCCCTTTCAATCAAATGTCTCTTTTGTCTAAGCACTTAGACAAGGACCCTCAAACATGAATTCATGTCATCCACTTGTCTGGACTCTGGGGTTCCTCTTAGGAGTTGGTGCAACATTGGTGCGTCAAACACTGTATTCCTACTTGTGGCAGCCAAAAACCATGAGGTATGTAGGCATGTGCCATTGTACAGTGACATAAAATGATGGATCTCCAATGGATGCCTATCCAAGTGAAGCAAAATCAGGGGCCAAGACGTTTTCTACAAAGAAGAAGAAGAATAAGAAGAAGACGAAGAAACCGACTCGCATGATGCCGATGATGACATTTTCATTGATACAATATCCTGTCAAGGATGGCAGGGATGTGCCTATGAGGTGCGTCAGTGGCTCAGGTTTTGTAGTGTTCTCAATCCAAAGTGGTTGGATCCAGAGTGGTTCCAACTCACTCTTACGGTCATACATCGGAAGAAATCGAAACCGCCTTCCTTTCAAGATGAAAACAATACTTATTTGGCCTTGAATTGTCACATGAATGCCCTTACTTGTCGCTAAAGTAATACTCACATGCCCATACTTGTCCCTGGAATTATGCTCAGATGCCCATACTTGTCATTGAAATCATACTGGAATGCCCATACTTGTCACATCATCATCATCAAGTTTTTGAAATAAAACTTGAATACCCATACTTGTTATTGAAATAATGCTCGAATGCCCATAATTGTCAATGACCTATTACTCGAATGCCCATACTTGTGACTGCAATAATGCTCAAATACCAATACTTGCCACTTAGATAAAAATAGAATGCCCATCATTGTCAATGAAGTTATATTCAAATACCCATACTTGTCTCTTTAACAATACTCGAATGTCCACTACGGACTTGGTGGCTCAATCCATGTCCGCGGCTCCCATGGCTTGGGAAAATTGGGCGGCTTACTATTCGGCATGGGCACTCCCAAGGTCCAAGCCATGTGTTCCGGAGTCACAGGAGGTACGGCCCATGATGGTTCTACATATCCCAACTCTCGGTTGCGTGCTACATACCGGTCCCACTGCTCCTTCAATTCGACCCATGTCCGATGAGCAGCCACAGGGTCCACTATGGGAGGACCCCATCCATGGTGTGCCGGGCCATGTGAACGAACGTTTTTGTCCATGTTGATCCAACGTGTTAGTCAAACCTTGACAGTAGGTGTAAACTGATCGCAGAATACTGACGGGGAAGCACCTTAAATCCAAACATTAGTACCTGTTCATAGTGTAAACCGGTACACAAAAACGATTCACTAATTAAACATGTTTGATTGTCCCTGAGTGGACGTCAGCACATGCTGCCGACATTCGTTGATGGTGTGCACGGCGTAAAAAAATTCCATTGTTGACAATATCTCATTGCCGATGGCTGCGTCCATTCGGCAAATATTTATTGGCACTAGCACTGTCCTCGTCCGTGCGATGCGCAAACATCGGGTACAGCGCGACAAAATCGGTCTACATGCATGGCTCCAGCTTCAACGAACTCCAAGCCATAGAACGGTAAACAAAAAAACAACCACAGGCTGTCAAGACTGCATGTCAACATGCGAGGTTTGTTTAGGACGTGCAAGTCCATCACGAATGAACACTTCAACCGAATAGTGGATATAGTTGTCATTTTATTTGTTTTCTGCTCACAACCTGGAAAACCTGGGCACCGTTGTCATTACGTTCTTGACTATGGACACCGCTGACATCTCATCTCCAACTACGGACATCGCCGTCTGTTTGTTTTTTACTATGGGCACCGCAGATCTATCAACCAAAACAATGGATACCGGTGTTTTTACGTCCATTCTGATATTCCAAGGACCGAATGTCTGCATGGCCGTCTTAACAATGTCAACATTATCCTTGTCAGCATCAAAACACCACTTGCTTGAGCCTGGGAGATGAGCTAGTAGGCGTTCATGCATTGGCATCCATATGTGTTGCCGAACCTAACACATGCCTGGCCCGATCAGCAAATGGTAAGCGGGCCAATTAGACTGCGTCAATGTACGCTTGATAGTTGTCTGTCTTACAACTGCGATGGCACCCTGTGTTGCCATGTCGCTATCACATCCTTGCAACTGCTGCTCTCCATGGACATGCAAAAGGGTACGAGAAAGGATGTTCTCAAATCCGGCCTGTCGGACGAGAAAGATATGCGTAAGGATGGAAGATTGTGTACTCAAATAAACAGATCGGCGGAAATGTCATTCGCCGAACATGTCAACCAGCCTCCGCTCGTCCGACTAGGGGACGCTATGTTTTGGCAGGGTCTCGCTGACCTCGATCCAGTCTCTTTCATTATCGCATTGTCGTCATTGATGTCGCCACCGCTACCTCCAACCATGCCACTGCTGCAGTTGCGTCCTACGTGAGCTCAAGATGGTGGACCAAGTCGTAGAGCACACTGGTAAGCCTATTTAGGAGGGTAGATGGGATACATAGGTTGCCATTTTGTGTACCAAATACCCACCGTTTTGGATGGCTTTCCAACTACACACATGGCGTCTTTCCACGTGACCAAGTCCGATGAGAACGATTCGTCCCCAACTTAGGATCAGGCATCGCGGTGGTACCCATATTACCCACTTCCGAACGACACAACACGTGCATTTCATGATGTCGTGTATTGGTTGGAAAGGGATTGGAACGATGACTGGCGGTCCCGGCGGTTGGACGAGTGAGACGCCCTCCCACATAACCAACTCCCTGATGTACCGCCCCGTGCTCCCAAGTTCCCCGTTGTCATGGAAGCCGGACCGGTTAGGTTTAGCATGGGGCACCGTCGCATCCTGTCCCTCCCACATGGCCACCTTGGTAATTCTTACCTTGTGTCCCGGGTATTCACTGTCTCTGCTGTGCCCGTGAACAAGACAACTGGGTGGTTGCAACTTCAATTATGTACTCCTGCTCTTGATGATATCATTTTCTTTCATGCTTTGCGCTTTCATGGACAGGAGATTCCGACGACGAACCATGTTATAGCCCAAAGAAGCTGAAGGAGATGTCAAAGGAGCCAAAGGAGGGGATTTTTTTACAACATGGACGCGGCTTGTGTGTTTGCCGAGGATTACACGGTGGACAACCGCTTTAGTCTCAAGTGGGTCCGTAGTGAGCCTGCAAGAATCCACATTACGTCTGCGGAAGCCAAGAACAAGGGGCGTACCTGGCTCGTCCAGGCCCGTGTGAGGAGTAAGTTTGGACACGTGACCGTGTCCCATTACGCCGAGGGACACAAGTGTGTCCCTAGCATTGGCCGCGACAATCCCGCTCGACATAAGGGGTCAGTCATCCGCAAAATATTGAAGGCCCTGCTGCTCGACACGACAGCATCAACTACAGCCCTGCGGCAGGTTTTCCATGAATTGACAGGCGTGAACGTGTCAAACAACACGCTGTACCGTGTGAAGACACGGGGCCAAGAAAATTTGATGGGCAAGAAGAGCAACACGTGGAGCCTGTCACTCTCCTACGTCAAAGAGTTAGGTACCGACATGTCCTTTTTCCCTTAATAGATTTGTTATATCCCTTGTTATTCCTGTATTCATAAGCCATGTCCACGTGATGCGTGCACCTGAAATGCATGGACCCAGGAACACAGGCTGTGGTGCACAAAGACAAGAATGGGGCCTTCCTTTGGGCTTTTGCTACTCCAGGAGCCTCCAAGATCGGTTTTCAACAGACTTGGCAGGTTGTGACCATAAATGTAACTTTCCTTAAACACGGTCACAAGCAGGTTATGTTGCTTGTCCAGTTCTTTGAAGCCAACGACCATGGATTTCCGATGGCGTGGGCACTAGCACCGACGGCGGATGAGAAAGGGTGGAATTTGTTTTGTGCACAGCTAGCACGTGTTTATCCCAGTGCTGTACAAACCCGAACTTGCATCATCATGGGCAGGGGGAAAAGCAATGCAAAAGTACCTGATTTGAGCCACGCACACCTTCTACACATGGCACATTCGTGACAACGTGTACACAAGCTATTGGAAAACGTGGAAATGGAAGTGTGCACATGCCCTTAGTGTCAAAAAATGGGAGAAGGCCACCACCCACCGACGTCAAGTGAGTGCGTCGGTGTATGCCTCTTTGGGCGGGAGGGGAAGGAAGGGGGTGTGGTGGGGGGGGAGGGTGTTGCCTCCTGAGAAGTGGAAACGCCTCCACTGCCACTTGGGCAAAGGAGGCCACACCAGTTCCAATGCCTCGGAGAGTTGGAATGTGCAAATCGAAGCACACCGGAAGCTCTATCCCTACTACTGCTTTGTGAGCATCTATCCCTTTGTGCATCGTCTGTTCTGCGCCCTTCTTGCCTAGGTAGCAGGTGTGAAGACCGTGTTGGCACAAGCACAGGCCGACCGACTCCTCCACTACCTTACACTGGCACGTGAGTACGTCATGATGGAGGAGGGCCCCAACACAGCAATGGTAGAGGGACCAACAATCCATCAGCGGCAGGTGGACTTGGTTGAGAAGTCTTACAGCTGTGGCAGGTGGAAAGAGTTCGGCCTGCCTTGTCAAGATGCGTGTGAATTTTTGCTAACCAGGCGCATCAACTCAGAGAACTTGGCTCACCCTGGTCTCACCCGCATGGCGTTCCGTTGGGCATACAACAACGCCCTCCCCTCGCCAGTCATGAAGAACATACAACCAGACAAACCCCCGTGGCCGCATCCAGGACCTTGACATGGGAAGGGCTGTCCACACAGCGCACGGAAAGACTGGGAGACGTGGCGCAAGAAGAAATTCATTTTTCCACACTATGGGCAAAAGGGGCATACCAAGACCCACTGAAAGAACCCAAGTGCACCAAGCCCTACATAGGCTGCAGCACAGTATGATGGAGGTCTGGCTGCTTCTACAGCCCAGGCTGCAGCCGCCTTGGAGGCACGTGCTAATGCCTCCATGACTATGGATCCAGTACTTGCAGAGTATGGCAGTGGTGACATGGAGTACAACCTTGAGGCTCCGCCTTGGGATGACCCAGGTGATGAGGATTCTAGGTTTGAAAGTGATGACTCTGGTGCATACTCCCCTCCTGTTGGTGATGATGGTGAGATAGTGACGTAGGATGAGCACACCCATCAGTTGGATGAGGAGGAGAGGGAGTGGCAAGAGACGTACAAAGAAGAGCCAGAGGAGGAAAAGTGAGGTGAGTCTGTGAATACATTGTGTTGAAGGATTCCACCTCTCTTTTTCATTGTCTTTTTATCCCTTTCCTTGCTCAACTAATGGATGGGTTTGGTTTGTTTTGTGCAGGATGGAATATGCAAGACCCTGGAGATTGAGCAGACCATTTGTTCGAGTGCCTCGGAATTTAGAAGAAAGGGGGGTTTTGTGTGAGACATTAGGTTAGGGTTAGGCAGAATGTGATAAGTGCATCGCATGTGGGGACGGGGGGCAATGGTCTGTTAATTTCAAGATTCAAACATGGCCGTGAAGATTCGGACAGTGAGACAGACACATTCTACGACGCTCAGCACTGCTCTCCATGGGAGCATATGTTTCCTGTGTGTGACATTGTTCATTTCCTCCAAGGATCAAGTCAAGACTTGTTCGAGGAGATCACCTATCCCACCTTCACTTTCTGTACTCATTAGTCATCCATGATTGCTTCATCGATGTTTTCCAAAGTCTATCATCTTGCAATCCCCTCTTGTGTTCTTTAATGATGTTGGAGAATTCTGTGCAAATAGAAAAGGTTCTTTGTTCAATCCAACATTGTGAGGAAGAAGAACAGACATGCAATGGGCAAGTCATCCTCTGGACATGTCTTACAGATAACATAATTTTGGATACAAAGAACTCTGATTACAGCATCATGGATGTCTCAGATCTCACCGCCTTAGTCCCTTAGGCAAGTGAAAACATGAGTTTCACATGCAGTATAACATTTTTCTGTGGTGCACATTACCATGTGAAGAGTGTTGTGTATACAAGGCTGCTCAATATGCATCTGCAACAAGAAAGCTGAGTATGTGTCAGAAGCGAGGCCTCTACTTATGTAGTGCACTTCATAATGTGTCTCCTGTCACATATGTCATAAGTAATGTTGGAGGATATGCCCTAAAAACATCCTTTTAAGGTGGATACATTGGTCATCAATTTGTTTGTGAGTGCCAATATATCAAAAGCATGCAGTTTATGTTCTGACAAAATTTTATAACAATAGGTAGGGTATAATGTTCATTTCATGTGCATGAAAAGTGAACTAACATGCCTGGCACATAGTATTCAATAACCCCAAGGACAAGGTAGCGATGGCCACCTCCATGAAGAGCATAGCCATACGTCATACATCGTCACAACCGCGAACAGGGAATTGGCCACACCGACACCCATGGCTCCCAATTCGGTGGGTAGTACAACGGTCGGGCATGGGGTGCCCCCATACCCAACTACAGACACATGGTGTATGGGTCAGGGGGTGTTCTTAGGTTGATGATGTTCCATGCGTGCTTTATCTTTGGCCACTTGGCCACCGCAGTTCCGTGGTCCATGGGAGGGGGGGGCATGTCACGGATCCCCAAGGACCGTGCACTAGCTATGGAAAACCAGCCCAGCACTGCAACGGTGGCACTTGACGCGTATGACAAACATGGGACATGTCAAAAGAGGGTTTGCTCGATGTACTCGCGAGTGCGCGAGGAAGGAGGAACTCGAATGCGATAAAAACCATTAGACATCCACATCATACATACGGTTTGACAGCGCAAACGAGACAACTATGCTATGTACTACTTCCTGAATTTGAATTGCATCACTCGTCATGTGCGGCCGACAACACACACAACTAGGGAGGTGCAGGTGTCTAGGGTACCATGCCAAGCCCCTCTGCGCAGACCGGCCATTTACGTTGGGCAGCCGGTGTCTAGGGTAGGGTTCCGGTCTGATAGTCGGGTTGCGTCACATCATATTCCTTGGGTACATTAGGCCTATTTTCTGAGATTTTGGACAGTTTGATGTCGAATGCCAATCGAGGGATACATGGGACTTATTGTTTTTGGGCAGGGGAGAATGAGGCTTATCGTTCTGGCGGAGGGACAGATGAGGTTTATCTTTTTGGCAGAGGGGCGCATGGGGCTTATCATTGAGGAGGAATGGCGAATGGGACTTATCGTTCTGACGGAGGGGTGGATGGGGTTTATTGTTCCGACGGAGGGGTATATGAGGGTTAAGGGTGACAAAACAGGGGGGTCGGCATTTTCACCGCCTCTTTAATCACTTAAAAGCCACAGATTTTTTTCGTTGCACATAATCAACAATCAACAACAAGAGAACAAGTGATAAAGGATCAAATAGTTTCCCCTTCCAGCACAATGTTTTTTAAAATCGTAAAAAACAAGAATCCAGTTAAAAAAACATGCTACTGATGGTACCTATTAGCTATCTCCCTTTCTACCTAGCAATCAACACCCTAGAACGTAAAAGATCTCATACTCCAGTGAAACTAAGAATTCTGTCATTAACCTCACCACACAGAGCACAACCTCACCAAATCACATACACTCATACTTAGCGAAAATACATACTCAAAACCAAATTGCACCAAATCACCAAAGCACACAACAAAATCAACGACCTATCTCGAAGAAATGGTCATGGCCTGTACACTCCCCCTTTCTTTACGAAGCCCGACAAGTTGCCAACAGGAACACCTTGTGCTACTCGTCTTAATCCCACACACTTGCTATGCTCAAAACCACACCAAGCCGACTTACATTGGTATATCATCCACCTTTCATCGATGGCCCTTGTTCAAAAGATAAATGTTTCTACCACCAACCTCCAGATGTCCAAAACAAAACTCGCACGAGCAAACCCATCCATACTCAAACCAAGGCCCCAACCGCATTTCCCTCCAACACAAAAGGCCCAGATCACGAAACACATGCAAGGGATGGTTCACAACCTGGAGAAAGGTTGGACTCAATGCCGCTCTCACCATGGACTGGACAAGGGATACACACCAAGATTCATCCCACGCAAACCACCCAAAGAAACTCAAGCTGTACAAGTGCATCTATACAACCACCTCTTCAAATAGGCATTCAAAAACTTATTTACTCCACCATATAAACAACTTTTTACAAGGAACCCACACGGGCCACATCTTAAACCCTTCAAGAAGCTCCTAAGTCTAAACTTAGCTCCCCCCAACTCACAATTGCAAAAGGAGCCAGGGAAATGAGCTAGACATCAATATGTGTCCCCTATCAGCAAACAAGAGGAAACCAAGTGCAAAACTCTTCCAACTCACAACACACAAAGAAGGAAACATTCCCAGTCTAAGTTGATGAATAAAAACCAAAAATGCAATTACTGGAAGAAGCCACACTCAACCAGAATGAAGAAAAGAGTGAAAAGGCCAAATGTAACACTGAAGAAATCCTAGCCATACCCAACCTAAACATCATCAATTTATCCCTCCGAACAAAAGCTACATTCCTCATAACCTTCTTGTTAACACACAACTCCTCCATATGTGTACTCATCAATACACACCTGGACACAACGGATAAAATAGAAAAACTTGAAAAGAAACTAGGATGGGAGTTACAATACTCCCTGTCATAATCCTCATACATGAGAGATTTATGTATTCTTTACAAACCGCATGATGATCTAACCTTCATCTCTCAAACTGACTCATCTGACGCCAGGATCGGACAACACACCTTTGAATTTCATCACCAATGAATCACCATAACATTAATCTGTGGTCCTCCACGTCCAAAACAATGCAAACAGTTTTGTAAAGCAATATGTACTTTCCTTACACGAAAGAAAACTGACATACTTGCAAAGGATGTGAACGCAAATCTAGAGAAAACGGACCGCAACCCTCAAGACCTTCCAAACGATGCACATATTCTTACCAATTTAACCTTCTGGCATGACTCAAGACCTTCCAAACGATGCACATATTCTTACCTTAACTCATCACCAACTCATTCCACCTTCTTCACTGTTGCTCATGAATCCATGTCATGTCTCGATCAAATGGGTCGCTCCGCCTCTTTGAACCAAAATCTGAAACTTGCAAGCCACATGGCCCTTCATCAATCACTTCCAAACCACATAAAAGCCCCCCTTATTAAACTACACTTTACGACTACCAATCCCAGAGGAAAGGGTCTTTGGAAATTGAGCACATAATTACTGTCTTGGCCTTTGTACACACATATCCTCTAAACAACAAAAAACCCAATTTGGCAAGCATGCAAAATCTTATGAAAACATCCTTCAAAACCATCCAAAACCTAAACAAAAAAATAAATGTTCTACAACAGGAAAAACCCACAAACCTGAAAAACCACTAGAGAAATGTGAACAAATCTATGGAAGTAGGTGCTTTTGGGACACAAATACAAGCACACCATGGCGCAGGTCCAATACCAAAAGGAGTTTCAACATGCCTCCAAATCCCTCACGCGTCACATCAATGCCTGTAAAAGGGCATTTTCCATTAAACCACTAAAACATGAACATGGACAAGTAATGACATATATGAACAATGTAGAGACTATCATAACAAATTTCTAGAGAAATCTTTTCACGCAACCACCTCAAATGCAACAGCCTCCATTTATGTCGCCACTTAAACAAGTCCCACCCCGTCTCATCAACAGCCACAGTGCTCCCATTACAACTGAAGAAATAAGATAGAGCATATCGGAACTGGAAAAAAAACAAAGCCCCCGGGCTGGATGGACTCCCACTTGAGTTTTACCAACTATCCCCAATAGATATTGAAAATAACCTTTGAAGTTTTTTGTGGACTAACTACAAAACCCTTCAAATATCCCCACTTTACACACTCAATCGCCTATTCACTTGTTGAAAAAGGTAATCCAAGTAATATTAAAAGCTATTGCCCCATATCCATGCTGAATATTGATTGGAAATTTTAAGCCAAGAGTCTTGCAAATGGACTCAGCAACATCTTACCTTACATCGTTAGTACAGAACAAATTGGATTTGTCAAAGGATGAAACATAAAAAACTCACTTTTTTGCATCCTAGACCTTCAACATTGCTCTGTGCATAGCTCTCTGCCCTAATCATCAGAGATACTAGTGTTAGACAAGGATGCCCATTTGCGCGGCTTCTTTTCATCATAGCCATGCAACCACTACATCAATGTTTTACACACTATATTCAAAGCTCCATTACTAATAAGAGCAAATGTCCTCGCTTCGCAGCTTATATACATGTCACAACACCCATCATTAAAGACAAAAATAGTTCTGGTAACGCCTGAGAAATTCTCGGCATTAGCAGGGACCTAGTGTTGAAATTGGATGCAGTGGGGGTGGGGGAGAGAGCGAGCGGGTTGAGGAGGGTGGAGTCGGGAGTTAGTCGCGGGACTAACTGTCCCGCTCGAGAGTTGTGAGTGAGCGGGGCTCTCGAGAGTTTGTGAGGGGGGTTGCTCTCGAGAGATGTGAGAGAGGAGGTGGCGCTNCAAGTAGTCACAGAAATGTTTGCTACTTTAACATGACAGCATAAGCAAGGGTGCATGTCCCAAGCGAAGAGCTTGAACATCACACCACAAGCCTCAACAACGCAGGACGGCATGGAGGAAGATGGTAGGCACAAGGCGCCAATGGACGGAGCATGCCAGGCGGCACCATCGCGGAAGGGCGCGGCAGAACGAAGCGTAAAGGAGGAACGCGGCCAGGGAGACTGCTCGAGGGCAGCCCGGCGAGAAGCACCCCTGCTGGCATCATCCCACCACGAGGACCACACCAGGAGCACCCCAGCAGAGGCGCGCCATCGAGGCGCCCACCAGCAGCCCCCAGCCAGAAGCACCCGACCAGGAGTCCCCAGTCGCCACACCCCAGCCAGGAGCGCCCGACGGCGACGAGCGGTAGTCCCGACGCACGCGGCGAGGATGGGGAGAATCAGAGACCTCTGGTGGCGGCCCTCCTCGGCGACGCACGCCCCCAAG
>SZWC01009149.1:55341-68222 GCA_023375785.1 Penium margaritaceum
ATGTATGTATGTATGTATGTATGTATGTATGTATGTATGTATGTGTGTGTGTATGTGTCGAGTTACGAATCAGGCATAGTCGGGATCATTGGGTCGATTGTCGAGCGATGCGTGTGGAGTCACGTCGTGAGTGGCCGGATTCGAGAAGCTCCGCTGAGAATTCGGGGGGCTTCAAGGATCAACAGTGAAGATGCGAGATGCATCTTTGTAAATCAAGGCATGTCTTGATGGGTGGAGGAGACAACCAAAAGGTCATGATACTTCTGTCTATGATTCTCGAAAATGGTCGGGGTTGTCAAAAAGGTGTGAGAAGGTTTGCCAAAGTGTGAGGGCATTTGTTTGAATTGCCCTCGATTGTCGGGGCAAAAGTTTGGGGTCTCGACACGTGGTCGACCATTTTTGTAATGACAGAAATGCCCACTCAGAACCTTAGGGACTCGTGTACGTCTGGTACATAACATAACGGGACGTAGATGGTGAACACATGTAAATTGCGAGGCAAAACAAAATCAAGAATTTTGGACACTTTAGCAAAATAGAATATGCGACAAGTGTACTTCGATGACAAGTGTCAAAATGATCGAACACATACATGCAAGTGCTGAGTTACAAATGATATGTACTTTGTGTCGTTGGGGCATTTGTCGAGTGACTTGTGCAGTGGCACGTTGTGAGTGGTTGGATTTGAGAAGCTTTGCCCAAGAATCTGGGGCCTTTGAGAATCGACGGTGAATATTCCATATGCATCTTTATGAATCTTGATTTGTCTCGATGCATCAAGAAGTCGACAGAAATGTTGTGACACTTCTATTGACGACTATCAAAAGTGGTAAAAGTCGCTAGAAAGTGCGAGAAGATTCGATGGGGACGAGGGTTGTTGGCCAAATTGTCCTCGACCATTGGAGTGAGAATTGAGGTCTTGATGCACGGTGGGCTTTCTGTATAACAATGGAAACTCCCACTCTGAGAGATTGGGACTTGTGTATGTCTTGTACGTACATTATGGGGATTAGAATGATTTCCCCTCTCCATTTGGTTTCTCCGGGGAATATGTTACACTGAGTGGAACGAAGGTGGTTCATAGAGATGAGGCCCTGAGAAAAACAAATTTTAGAATGAGTTCCCCCCTATTGTTTTTTGTTCGACATCCACTTTTCAACACAGATTTAACGTTCCTCTCTGTACCACTCCGTCATGTTTCAAGTACTAGGCCAAAACTGTCTTACCTGTTTCGTCCTTGTCATACACACATCCCTAAAATCCACGAGAAGGTATTTCTTTTCTTGTATTCATGGCCCACCACACGTCAATATCATGATTTTACGCTATTCTTCTTAGGGCATTTTGTCCACCTGCCCCAGCCTCTAGTGTTCAGTTCGTGAAGTTTCGGACAACTTCCACCATTTTCTAGAAGGATCAACAGAAGTTTCGTGAACCGGATTAATGTTTCATCACTATTCAGTCCCAACCTTGCACACGTCGATCAGCTTGAGCACCAAAGATCCAACATATGATTCATTGTGATTTCTGTGATTGCATGCGCTCGACTTGTTTGATACTTTTCATCGAAATACACTTACCGCTGGATTATCCATGTTCCCTGATTCCTCGAATCTTCTACTACTCTACACCTCATCCTTGTGAACCACCTACGTTCTACTCAGTAGAACTCTTGGCATCAGAGCGCAATGGTGCTAGAGGTGGAGCCGAGGAAATAAGTACCAAGCATCAACCTTGCACCAGCCGTCACATCTCCACCGTTCAGAAGTTCATAAACTTTACAACAATAATGGTGAACGGAGCGAGCACACCAAAGTACAAAGAAAAATAGCAGGCAAAAACTCCAGTGATGGAGGATCAGTAGCACGGAAACAATGACGCCCTTTTGGCGAATCAGACAACAATGGAGATTTTTGCGGTGAATGGCACAGTACCGATGAGCCTGATGACCGACCCGGTGACGGAATCCACAGTCTTGGCGGACCATCCGCCCTCACCGTTGCCTGCCAGGATGACACCTGGCGTGATGGGAGGGACCGGGCAACAAGGTCGCATAAACTAAGATCTATACCAAAAATTGTCGGGACTCAAGAGCCTCAACATCCTTCTTCTCCAACAACTCAAGGCGGTCATGGAGGACCTTCAGAATTCCTGTGCACATGAAGCACTGTTGTTTGAGAGGAGTATTCAACTCTCAAGTTCACCCCAGATTCAACATGCACTCCTTGAGACGTTTGATTGTGTAAACTCCAAAGGAGCAACGGTCCGGATGTGGCTGATGAGTTTGGAGGTGCATTTCACGGCTGCTTGGGTCAACAGCGAGAGAAATATGATTGACCTTGCGGCCTTGCTTTTGCGTGACAGGGCTTTGAGTTGGTGGTCCAATCCGAAGACCATCCAATGGCGATAGGACACCAGTGGAGCTGGATCGATGGATCACGTGACTACGCTCACATCGTCGACCACGTGCATTATACCTCTCGAGTAGATAAACTCGATGAGGCATGACTCCTTACGGCTGCAGGAGAATAGGAAGGAATTTGTGCACGCCACTCTCACATGCTTGGGAAAGATGAATGAGAAGTACGATGCTTCGTACACACTCAAACGCATACGCCAGGCATATGGTGTGGTGGAGTGAACGTACATTATTGTAGAATCATTACCCGCAGCAACTTCATCCCCAACAAACTATGTTTCTACAATAACTACACCCTCAAGCTAGACATTTGGTGAGCAATGGGCAACTTTGGCATCCAAGAAGACCTTCCACAAATGATCACAATAGTTGATTTCATCAACTGTGCTAACTACAACACTTGGATCCAGGAATCTCACGGCTAGCAGTCCCAAAACCACAATTGTCATCATAGTGGAGGGAAGTCACAATCTACTGAAACCTCATCTTGGATGAAGATTGACGCTGTCGATCAACGCGATCAACGGATTTGCTTGACTTATGGAAATTCGGGGCACATCTTGCGCAACTATCAGCAATGGCAGCCACAAGCCAAAAGGTAGGGATTGCAAAGAAAAAAAGAGCCAGGAAATTGCAAAGGGCGTGAGTAGACAGCGAGGATCCTGTCTGGTCGAAAAAATATACAACGACCGATCGCCCAATGTAGCTCGCATTGCCACAAACAAGGGTTCCTGAGATCGCAAAGTTTGACGAGGAGTACGAGGATGACCAACTCGCGATACTGTTATGAGTACAACAAGAGGTTGAAAGTCACATGACGGTTTCGACACTACTGGATGGAGGAGCTTCTCATAGTTTTGGTAGCAATGGCAGGGTTCAAAAGCTAGGTTTGCACAGGTTCAAAAGCTAGTTTTCAGAACCAAGGATAGTCTGAGGAAAAAGCAATGACGAACGCCTTTCAATTTGTTCTCTTTGCAAACCTCTTCGATAGCCAATCGGAGACATGCACAATGTAAAAGTTGGGAGAACTTGCCTTATTGGTGATCACAAACTTTTCCTCCATTGACATTTCGTCTACATTGGCATTAATGGAAAAAATGACACTTGTCTCCGGTCAAGCGACCCACGAGGCAACGGAGATTAGGGGAAGTAATAGAGGTGGAAGCAGTAGACGAAGTTGCAGTTTTTGCAAAACGCCAGCTGATATCTTTGGACGTTGCCAAGGATATTTGCAACACGGAGCTGAAGCGCGGCTAGTCCACGTGGAGACAAGGGAAGTACAGGAGATTACGGCAGCCAAGGCGACCACATCGGCCTCGACACCTGACAAGTTCACAGTCGTTCAAGTGGAGTTTTCATCACCTGTTAAGGAGTTAGAAGGGGTTCTTCTCGATGAATTGCCTCGAGAGCAGAAAACGTCGATTACCAAAGAGACCTGAATCTGGGTAGCAGACCAAGTGTGAAGGGGATCTGTTGGGTGACTGACCACGAGCTGACAATCTCAAGAATGTGGTGGGCAAGATACTCGGTTAGGGGTTTATGAGATCCTCCACGTCACCCCACGCAACAGCTAATTCTTTTTGTAAAAACGAGAAATGGGGAGATGTAGATGCGCGTGGACTGCCATGCATTGAACGACATCACCATCAAGAACCGCTATCCCCTTCTGAACACAGTCAAAAAAGCTGCCCAATTCTGTGGAGCCAGAATTTTCACAAAGATCAACCTTCTCAATGACTTCTATTGCATGCTTTTTTATGATATGGAGGTCGAGAAGACGATATTCCGTATCAAATACGGGAGCTTTGAGTTCATGTTCATGTCATTCCAACTCACAAACACCCTCCCAATATTTATGCGGATGATGAGCAAAGTTTATTGCCCATATCTCGACGGCTTTGTCGTCATGTACCTTGATAAACTCCTGGTGTTCTACCGCACCCCAGAGTAGCACAATGGAAATGTCCAAAAAGCACTAAAGATTTTACAAGTACAGAACTTGTACAAAGAACTATTGAAAATGCTACTTTGGTCATCATTGGATTGAGTTTTTTTGGCCATACTATTTGCGGTGGACGGATCACCTTGGACCCAAAAAAGGTGAAGGCAATCACTCATTGGCAGACATGGACCAATGCTTGGTCCATGTCTTGTCCAAAGATAGTAGTTACAGAAGTCCATGTCTCGTTGAACAAGACTCGTAACTCACAAGGCTGTTTACAACGGATTGAAAGGAGTTAGACGAGTACAAAAAAGCCAAATTCTGGTTCAAAGACCCCTATGAGAAACGACGATTCACTCGCCAAAGAAAGAGTGAAGCCAAATGTATGATCCATTCTTGGCTTGTCCAAGACGAGTGTGCATGTTAGTGAAAGTAGCATGATTTTTTCTTTAAACGTGGTGCTGAATTCATTGGCCCACATCTTCGCTTCCTAACATTGCTTGATGCCCCCTTTGAGTCGTCTGCTCCATATGCTCCATATGTTCCATAGCAAAACGGTGTCTTGGAACGTATGAACCACACCTTGGCTGACAATGTCTGCACGATGCTGCTCGAGTCTTGTCTCACTAAAGCCTTTGCATACGAGGCCATGAAGTACATGAAGGTGGTGTAGAACCAAGTTCCACATGGTCTCTTTCGACACCATGTCACACCCTATGAGCATTGGTTTGGTCATTGCTCCGGCTTACGTCTTGCTCGTGTCTGGAGGAGCGTCACATGCATCTGGCTCCCTAGTATTTATGGTTTTCCCCCCTAAAACATACAATCTCCATTCAATGTACACATTTTTCATATGCACTTAGAAGTTTCATGGTACCTTCATGTTTAACGTCTATTCATACACATAAGAGTGTCTTTGTATGCTTAAACATAGGGAAGCAAAGTGGAATGATTAATTTTCTACTCTCTAGTACCTAATTAAAACCATGGTCTAGTGTTTCACAACTCAATACACATTTCCCGTGACAACACCTAGATGAGTACATAGACCATAAGTGCGATACAAATGTCACAACTACAAACACATATTTCTCGACGTCAACAATTCGGGTAGTGAAATCGACCCAAGGTCACAAATTTCTGTTCTTTGTTCTACTTTCCTCATTGCCCGGGCTCTTGCTGGGCCTCGTAGTAGTGGAACTCAGCAGGAGCCCGGAGCCCCATTCTGTATTGAGATGGTGGTAGGCTGGTGTGTGAGTGAACCTATAATGTCTCGTTACATAACAAATGAACGCAAAATCAGGCTGCATTTCACTTTGTTTTTTCTAGTGCATCGATGACCAGTGGCAAGCATCGCGGTTGGAGAGCCTCGTGCTCCGTCGATGCGGACGATGTCGATTGACCCCCCCCCAACTATTTGAGAAGTTTGAGGCCTCATCAACATCATCCACTATCGAATATCGGCGGTGTTGGTATGTGGTTGTACTGTCAACTTCAAACACACAAGTGAACTTTTTTTGGTCCGTCGTACAAAAAATAATACACTGACCAGCTAAACTCTCCCAATACACTCTAGCCTTTGGGGGGGGGGGGTCGAGTGCCGGCTCTCCCCCCACCCCAAACATAAAAAGTGAATTGGGCGAGTGTATATAGTAGAAATGTTCAGATGTACACTAGTGTACAATACACTAGTGAACAAAACCGATTTTCATCATGATACACGCCCCGCTACACTTACCCAATATAGCTTATAGCTTTGAAGGGGGGAGGAAAGGTCCCTAGTACGTGGTGACCGTTTCATCACATGTTCTACCCACTAGACGCAAACTGCTAGGTTACATTGACATCGTCGATTGTCAAAGATCGGCGGTGTTGGTGTGTAGTTACACTATCGAATTTGAATACAAAAATGTAATTTTTTGGTCCATCGTACAAAAAATAATGCACTGACCAGCTACACTCTTCCAATACACTCTAGCCTTTGGGGAAGGGGGGGATCGAGTACCAACTCTCCCCCCCCACCCCAAATAGACAAAGTATATTGGGCGAGAACATATGACAGAAATTTTAAAGTGTACACTAGTGAATAAAACTGATCATCATCACGATACACACCCCGCTACAGTGACCCGATACAACTTTCAGCCTTGAGGTGGGGGGTCCCTAGTACGTGGTGACTGTTTCATCACATGTTCTACCCACTAGACGCAAACTGCCAGGCTACATTGACATCATCAATTCTCGAAGATCAACGGTGTTGTTGTGTAGTTATACCATCAACTTCGAAAACACAAGTGTATGTTTTCTGGGTCCATTGCACAAAAAGTTATACGCTGACCAGGTACACTCTCCCAATACCCTCTAACCTTTTGGAGGGGGGGGGGATCGAGCCCCCCCCCCCCCCTCCCAATAGACAATTTTTTTTTATGAGAACATGGACTAGAACTGTTAAAATGTACAATAGTGTACAATACACTAGTGAACATCGTCGTTACATCGATATCGTTACATCGACGATCAATGGCGTTGGTGTTTGGTTGTCAAGTCAACTTTGAATCCACAAGTGTATTTTTTTGGTCCATCATACAAAAACAAATACACTGACCAGCTATACACTCCCAATACACTCTAGCCTGTTGGGAGGGGGGGAGATCGAGCGCCGGATTTGCCCACCACCCCCGTCCCAAATAGACAAAGTGTATTGGACGAGTGTATCTGGTAAACATTTTCAAATGTTCACAAGTGTACGATGTAGTAGTGAACAAAAACAATCGTAATCAAGATACACGCCCCGCTACATTGACCAAGTACACTTTTGGCTTTGGGGGTGGGGGGGAGGGAGGAGGGGCCAATGTCAAATAGCAAGAAAGGGCCAGATAATGTTCGGAGCCTATCACAATAACGTGCTGAAAAGACACGTTCTTGAAGATCACATATCTTTAGTAGCATTTGTTCCTTACTGGTACGTAGAAATGGATACACAACAAGCTATTGTACACCATTATGTCATCTAAGTAAAACACACTCTACATCCTATATTCCCTTTTTTTGCTGTTTTTTCTAGCAATCAGAATTAATATCATATGGAGAACCTACACAGTACTATATGTGATCAGAAGATAGCTACATCATAACACAATTTTGTGGAAAACACGAAAACAAATACATCTTATACACTGATTGTGTCGTGTATAAAATGACCACGATTAACTATACCTCCTCACTAAAGACCAATGTGATGGGAAGCTCTCTCATCGCGGCCGCATTTGTTTGTTCCTTGATATCTATCCACAGTCCAAGGCATGGTGCTTCTAGGAAGCTGATCCTGATTGTGTCATTGAATCTTGTGATGCTCTGTTCTTAAAAATGTTTTTTCAGTCATGACATTGTCAATGGCATGTCTTCTCTTGTACCCGCCTCTCGCGTTGAGGGATGCCTATGGGCCAAATTATCTGAGGACTATGTCTTATCTACGTCTGTGTCTCCCACCTATGTTCCATCTCCTCTGACTTCTCCATCCATGAGTGCATCATCTTCCACATCATCAATGGCTCCAGTAGTTGCCTCCTCTCTCTATCACACTCGCTCTTGTGTTTTGGTCTGGGTCATCTTTGGCACCTCCATCCTCGTAAACATCTCTCTCCTCGCTTGCAACGTCACCCCTTTTCATGTTACCCAGTGTTGTATCACTTGTTGTTGCGTCTATGCCGTGATTATCTTCTCCAACATTATTGCATGGGACCTTACCTGTCTCACCACCTACCACTTCTGTCCTATCAGCTGATCTTGTACGATTTCCCTTGACTACGGACCTAATCGTAATCTTGCTCTTGCCTAACCCTCCTCTCTTTACTTGGGCTCATGGCGGTCGTGTTAGGCCTTTACAGCCGCACTCACATGCTACTCCCTCTGTTGATCACTCTTTCTCATCGCAATCTACGAGTCCTTCTCTTCCATATCGTGTGCCTGTTCCTCCTGACACAGGTCTAGACGCACTTTGACTGGCTACGGCTGTTGTCCAGCTGATTTTTTCAGTCGGCTACTCTCTGATCACAAATGATTTCTTTTGTGCTGCTGCACCCGCTAACTCTGGTCCTATCGCATGCCTGGCCTCTGTCGCCACTACACTGACCTCTTGGGGCACCACATTACTCATATCTGATTTTGACACAGGCTACCAGGCGCGCTCTACTCTTGATGTAGCCGTCTAGGTGCAGGTTATGCTTGAAGATCTCGGTGCTATCACAAAGCATGGTGTGTACGAGGAGGTGGACTTTCCACGATTTTGCAAGACCATACCTACACGTTGGGTGTAGAGGCGCAAGGGCAAGCTAGACAACGTCAGTGAACGCAACAAGGCTTGCTTAACGGCCAAGGGATTTTCCCAAGTGCTTGGCATGGAATTCAATGCCACTTTTGTTCCTGTGGAGACGTATATCACTGCCAAGGCACTGCTGAGCCAGGTGGCCCGGCACAACTGGAGTTGCATCAAATGGACATCAATGATGTATTCTTGCACCATTGTCTCAATGAAGAGATCTACCTACCTCAGCCGCCTGGCTTTGATGATAGTACTGGCCACGTCTGGCGTCTACGCAAGGTTTTATCCAGGGTAAAACAATCTCTATGCTGCTGGAGCCTCGAGATGTGTTCCACTCTTGAGCGTGGTGGCTACCGTCATAGTCCAGTTGATCCTGGTCTCTTTGTAAGTAACCTTGTGGCACCTTTTTGTGCAATCTTGGTTTGTGTGGATGATCTCCAAACCGCGTCGCCAGATCCCTAGGCTTTCCAGGCTATGAAGGACCTTCTCTTGTTTGCGTACAAGATGAAGGATCTCGGCCCTGCCCGCGTCTTCTTGGATATGGAGATTGAGCGTGATCGTGAGCATTGCATGCTCACCATGTACCAGGCCGGGTATGTTTGCACTATGGGGGAGCAGTTTGGCGGCCTTCTTGTTGCCTTTTCCCATGCGTCAATTTGTATGACGCCCACTGGATAGACGTTTTGAAGACCGATAACCCTTTGTGGTTGGAAGAGCTGGTGGACATAATGATGACCTACCTCTATGTCATTGGATCTCTAATGTTCTTTTGAACCACCACACGTGCTGGCGTTGCCTCTGCAGCTAACTCCTTGTCCCATTTCTCCCAACGCCTGCATCACCTCTATGTCAAGACAACGGTGTCTGTCATCCGCTACATTGTTTCCACACCCCCTCTCAGCTTGTGTTTCTGTGCATACCCTTCTATTGTGGTAGAAAAAAAATGGGCCCAAAATTGTGACATGAGTAGCAGGTCACAATACATCTTCCTCATCGGCGGCACCACAGTCTTTTGAAAGAGTGGAAAGCAAGGTTGTATCACACACAGCTTGACTGATGCCGAGTATGTTTCTCTGGGTTCCGGTGTCTGTGAGAGCGTTTAGTTATGTCGTCTCATGCAGCAGCTGCGCCAGTCCATCCACTGCATCATGCTTACCTGCAACAACAAAAGCATGCGTCACATTGCTCAACATGAGGACATGCATCACACTTGCATAAAACAAATCAACATCGAACATCACTTTGTCCGTGAACAAATTCAGTGCGGTGATGTGCGCCTGATTTGAGTTGACACACATTAGCAATGTACTAACTTCCTCACTAAGGCCCTGTGCTAAAGGAAGTTCAGGGTGGGTGTGCATGCTGTTGGTCTTCAGTACCTCCATGCCCATCCCGGTTGACATGCCTTTGTTTCCTTCCATTCTATCATCCCCTTTATGTCTATGTGGTTCTGTTCTGTTGTTGTGGCTCCTTGTGGTCACTTATGGCACACCGTCATATGACGGTGAGCCATAAGTGCACGTGCATGGATCCTGCTGCTGGTGATGAGCGTGCTGCTGGTGTAGATCCTGCTGTAGGAGTGGAGCCAGAAGCTGGTCATGAACCTGGCCCACCTGCAGCATCTGCCACCTTGCAAGCTCCCTCCACATCTTTGGGCTTGCGGACCCCCTTCCTTAGAACCCTTCTCACCTCCCCTACATCATCCCCATCTCCCTCTTCCCCATCCTCCTCAACACTCCCATCCCCTCCATTCTCTTCCATCAGTTCAATGTCCTCATCCTCATCCTCCATGTTGTTTCCTTCCACCTGCCCCCCTGCTACCTCTACCACCTCCTGAACATCATCTCCATCCGCTGCGTCAGTGTCCCATACAAAGTCGTACTCCTCGTCATCCGCCTCTATGTCTCCATCTGCTTTGCTGTCATTGTCTGCTGTTTTGTCCTCTATGGCCTGCTTGATGTCAGCTGTCAGCCTCTTTGCTTTCTTCTTCCCATACATCCTAGTCAGCCGCACATTCATGCGAACAAGCCGCTCCAGCGTCTACACCTTCAGCCTGCTGTGCCTTGCCGTCTGGATCAACTCATGTTTGCAAAACACCCACTCATTGTCACTGCTGCTGTACGGCTGCGCCAACAGCCTCATGGAAAAATCCCGCAGAGTGGGCAGACCTGTCATGTGGCGGGCATGCCACTTGTACGCTGCCAGTTCACCTATCAACACCTGCTGCACTGCCTCCTTTGCACGCTATACGTCATGGGCCTTTGCAGGATCCTCCTCAACCGTCACCCTTCCATTCTCAAATCCCTCCAGTTCTGCACTCAGATGGTCCTGGTCACGGCTGTCGGGCACAAGAGCGTTGACAGCGGTGTTCCAGGCCTCGACCATCTTCTCATCTCTATCGAAATTCTGGTCAAAGTGCTACGGGTGGCAACGACGTGCTGCCGCAAAAATGGGGCAAGACATTTGATTAGTCCACCTTGTGCTCAACATTTCAAGCATGAACTTGACCCACTCTGAATTGCACATAGGACGATTCCTGCCCCTAGAGACTGCCAGGGCGTTCAAAGCCTCTGTGGTATTGAGCAATGTCTCAAAGACAATCCTAACAGTGCCCCCTACAGCGTCTACCTTCCGCAATGCGAGAACAATAAGAAGCATGAGCTTCACCATTGCTTTCAATTGCACCCAAAGGACACCCATTCTCACTAGCCGCCGCACCTCCTTCTTCTTGGCTTTCCAATAAGTAACCTTCCTACTGACCCAAAATCTGACCACCTTGTGCTATTCACCATGTTTAGCAGCACGTCACGCAAGCTCAACAGGTGTTCAAGCATCTTGTGCACGGATGCAAAGCAGGTTGCAACAGCTGGCAGCAACACCTTTCCACTCTCTGCCTTCAACCACGACCTCAACAAGTCTTTGTTTCTGAAGAAGGACACAATCCTCTTTGCTTTGCTGATCAGTGCCGACCCCCACTCTGTCTTGGCAACATCTTTGAGCACCAGATCAAGAGAGTGTGCAACACAGTGCGTAAAGAACACAGCAGGATGCTTTGCCTTCAGCTCTTGGTATGCCTATTTGTTGGTGGAGGCGTTGTCAGTGATCACCATGATCACCTTGTCCATGCCGATCTGCATAGTTACCTAGTCTATCACAGATGCCACGTGGTTGGCACCTTTGACAAGACCGTTGGCGTCTTGGGAGAATAGATGGGCGACTCCCTCTATGTTTGATGCCATGGCGGAGTAGATAGGCCTGATTTGAATGTCAGGCCATTCATCAACCCCAAGGCTCATCCCGAAGATGTCCCAGCCAGCCTGTAGCGACTCCTCGGCCTTCGCGAGCTCTGCATCCAGCACCGGCAGAATTACACCAGTCACCCGCCCCTTGGTTGGCAGCCAAAAGCTCACGTTGGTGTGCCTTGCGTCGCCCAATAGCTCAAGGAGGATGGCGTCACGGCAGAACGAGATCGGTAGTGCATTCTTGGCCATGACCTTCACGATTGTCTTTTTCATAGCAGCGTTGGCGGAATTTGCCAGATGCTCCAGGATGAGTGACCGGCGTGCCATGCTGAGAGACACCTATGAAACAGGCGTTTTGCTACGGAGAGAGGGCAGAATGGTTGCTGCTGAAAACTTTTAGCGATGTTGCTCTTCAACTACGCCATCTGGGTTTGTGCTTTCCTCGAAGCCATCACCAGAGGCTGCTCTCGCCTCTTGACGTTTACGCTCCGTGACAAGTTTTTTCCAGTCCACAAGGCTGTCTTTCCTCCCCCATGCTTTGCCCTGGCAATGGTAGAGCTTCTCATTGTATGGCTGAAAGGAGTCTGGCGGGTTAGGCAGAGGTTTGAGTCCAAGCAATGCCCGGGCTGCAGCAGGTGCATACTTGCACTTAACGATGTTGTGAACGGGAGCGCTGACATGGCCTCGGATGCGGTCACTGCCACATGCTTTGACGACGCCGCAAGCACCACACTGGAACCCAGGGTAGCCTGCCTGTGTGAGGACAGGCCTGAAGAACTTGCTTAAGGCACGGACAAGGAAATCGCCTATGAGAACGGGGGGCTTGGCAGAGGCAACCGCTAAGGCACAGGTGGGGTACTTGCCCCGCTCAGCCATAGTGGCCGAGTAGAGCAATATAGAGCTTCAACAATGGATTGAGCTCAGCCTATACCCCCCCCCCCCCCCCCCCCCCCCCCC
>SZWC01009150.1:0-17168 GCA_023375785.1 Penium margaritaceum
ACATATACATATACATATACATATACATATACATATACATATACATATACATATACATATACATATACATATACATATACATATACATATACATATACATATACATATACATTTACATATATATATGCATATACATATACATGCCAAAGATAATTGTACACTCATGTATGGTATGAATGTTCCAGCGAAGCTGAGTATGTTGCACTCGGCGCAGGTTTGTGTGAGAGTGTGTGGCTTTCTCGCTTACTGCAGCAGCTTCGCATTCCCATTCGCTGTATCACTATGCGCTGCGACAACCAAAGCGCCAAGGCAATCACAGAGCATGATGGTATGCACCACTCTCACACCAAGGACATCAACATTGAGCATCACTTTGTGCACGAGCGCATTGCCGCAGGTGATGTCCAGGTTGTCTGGGTCGACACACGTCAACAGCGTGCAGACTTTCTCACCAAAGCACTTAGCAGTGGAATGTTCAAGGCTGCTGTGCATGCTGTTGGCTTGTTGTGCGCCCGTGAACCTCCTGGCTGATGTGGCACCTTTGTCCCAACTGTCGTGTATTCTCGTGTGGTGTGTGGACTGTTCGTTTGTGGGTCATGGGGGAGTGTTAGTGTTGACACACATGCAAGTGACTCCTTGTCTCCACTCACTCACACACTCGTTCACTGCAAGTGACTGAGCACCGTTCAAACCATGGTCCAAGCAAGGCTGGTCAGGCACAAGACAAGAGTGACCCCAGCCATGCTCAAGCCCTTATGTGGTGGAACCATGCAAGTCTCAACATTTGGTTGTGAGCCACTTGGTGGCTGAAACGTGAGAGGTTAATTGAGAGATGCATGCTCCACATACGCTCGTGGTCGATGTGGCCTCTGGAATTGTGTTTCGTGCATGCTCTGCTAGTTGTTAGGTTCTAGCCCGGGTTGCTGATCCTGCGGGGCCACACGCTCAGTCGCTCTGAGGTNGAAACCATGGTCCAAGCAAGGCTGGTCAGGCACAAGACAGGAGTGACCCCAGCCATGCTCAAGCCCTTCTGTGGTGGAACCATGCAAGTCTCAGCATTTGGTTGTGAGCCACTTGGTGGCTGAAACGTGAGAGGTTAATTGAGAGATGCATGCTCCACATACGCTCGTGGTCGATGTGGCCTCTGGAATTGTGTTTCGTGCATGCTCTGCTAGTTGTTAGGTTCTAGCCCGGGTTGCTGATCCCTGCGGGGCCACACGCTCAGTCGCTCTGAGGTGTGAGAAACCGCGGCGGCTTTTAGCCGACCGGTCAGGTTCGACCCCGAGGTGGCGGCCGGGCCCCACTTCGATCCTCTCGAGTGGGTGGCCCGGTCAACCGCGGCTAAGAGCTCCACGGCTCATGACTCTCGATACTCATTTCTCTCACGTCGTTCCAAAAAACTATGTGCTCTCTTCACCTCTCCTACCCTCGCTCTAGCCATGGATGTCTTGCCGTCCTAGACTAGTGAGTTTGGGTGCTTAAGGCGGCCTCTTGCCGCTGACTGCACTCAGGTCCGGCCTCCGCGACAGAGGATCTGCCGGCTTCACCTTCCCAGGCTTGTACTAGATCTTATGGTCAAAACATCCTACCAAGAACTCCATCCAGTGAGTCTGTCGGCGAATAAGGTCTGGCTGCGTCTTCAAGTACTTGAGGGCATAATGATCCGTGAAGACCACGCAGCGCCGTGACTCGAGGTAGCACCTCCAGTGCTTGAACGCATGGACCACTGCCAGCATATCCTTCTCATGGATTGCGTAGTTTAGCTCTGCACGTTGCAACTTACGAGACGCGTACGCAATCGGTTGCAGCCCCTTTCCGTGTTCCTGCATCAGCACTGTCCCAATGGCGTAGCTGCTTGCGTACGTCGCCATGACGTACTCCTTGGATGAATCCAGATGCACTTGGACTAGAGCGTCACACATTGAAGACTTGAGCTCCTTGAAGCTCTTCTGTTCCTTCTCGCCCCATTCCCATTGGTGATCCTTCCTTAGCAGTGGAGTCAGTAGCACATCCTTGGATAAGCTTTCGGTAGTAGTTTACAAACTCGAGGAAGACATGGATATCACGCACGTACTTTGGTTTCGGCCACTGCTTTACTGCTTCGACTTTCTTTAGATCTATGGGGAGACACTTGCCACTCACGATGTGTCCAAGGAACTCCACTCCTCGCTTCTCGAACTCACACTTGGAGAGCTTAAAAAATAGCTTCTCTTTCCAAAGAATGTCCATCACCTGTCGAAGGTGTTGCTGATGCTCTTCCAAGGTCTGAGAGTAGATGAGGATATTGTTGAGAAACACCAGCACAAACTGGTCCAGATGAGGGTGGAAGATCCTGGTCATGAGGCTCATGAACGTTGTAGGAGCATTGTCAACCCAAACGACATCACGAGGTACTCGAAATGGCTGTACCGCGTCCAAAACACCATCTTCTCCACATCCTGCTTTACAATCTGGATTTGATGGTACCCCGAGCGCAAGTCAATCTTGTTGAAGAACTGCATTCCCCTTAGCTGGTCAAACAACTCTTCGACCCTTGGCAGCGGATACCGGTTTTTGATCGTTACGTTGTTCGGTGCATGATAGCCCATGCACATCTGTAGCTCCCCTGTCTTCTTCTTCACAAAGAGGACCGGTGGAAGGTAGGGTGACACCAACGGTCTGATGAATCCCTGCTCCGTCAGCTCCTCCAACTGCTTCTTCAGCTCACCCAGCTCATTATCACCCATGGAATAAGTAGCCTGCACCGCTGGAGTTGCTACAGGAACCTGATCAATTTTGTGATCGATGTCCACTTTGGTGGTAAACCCTTTGAAAGATCAGCATGGAACACGTCACTTTAGGTGTCTAATAGTCTCTTGATGCCTTCTGATAGCTCTGTTGTTGGTGCTTTCTGCTGCTCTTCCTCTTGTTGCTTTGCTTCTGCTGCCAACACTTCCACCTTTTCAGCTGCTGCCTTCTATCGTACCCACACAAGGTACAATTGGTCCCCCTTGTGCTGACATCACTTTAGCTGCACGTAACTCAACTGCGGCAACTTGCCTGCCTTGGATTCCTTCTCCTCAGCCCATAAGGGAAAAAACATTTGCTCTCCGTATTCCTTGACTTTTACCTGGCTGTGCACCCAATCCAGACCATGATTTCACCGGTGCAGCCAGTCATGCCCTAGAATGGCGTCGTAGGCATCTATCGGGCACGTGCAAAAGTTTACCTCGTACGACAGTTTGCCCAAAAGGACCCTCATAGGCTTCAGAGGCAATTCACAATTTAGCTTCCCTTGGACTAACTTGGCCTTTGTTGGCTTTCCAGGTAGCCGTGCAAGGCTCAACCTTCCTGCGAGCTCATCGCTGAAGAATGAGTGCGACGCGTCGCAGTCTAGCAATGCCTTAATCTGTCGGCAAGGCTGGCGCCCCTCGCCGTCCAGAGAACCAGGCCATGAAATTGCGGCTTTTAGAAGGATTCCCGAAATGCTCCCGCTTCCTTTGCTCCACAGAAATACACTTGGCAGCTTCCCAAGTAATCGAAGGACTTTTGGGGCTGGTGTCCGCTGATATGGATGAAGCTTTCCCAATAGTTGACCGTCTACCACTCACTGTTGGTTTCCGTTTCCTTGCTACTTCTTCTTGTAATCTTTCTTGTGGTACCCAGGCTTCCCGTAGATCAAACAATTCCCTCCACGTGACTTTCTCTACTATTGGACTCCTTGTAGAGCATCAATCTCCATAGGATCAGATTTTTAGTACTGTGATCCACGCTGGATATTCTCTTACTTCTCATGGAAACCCCCTCAATGGCAGCGTAGCGCGTCAACGTGCTCAACAGTGGCCACCATTGCCTGGAACTCCGTGATTCCACATAGTGCCATTGTACACTGAATCTCTGCCTTCAAACCGTCATGGTACTTTTCTGCCATCTCCGGCTCACTCACGTCCTCAATCCCCAAGCACAACGCCAAGAATCAATACTTACTCCTGGACTGAGCCGATCTGCTTCAGCTGTTTCACCTTGTTGCGCGCAACCATTGAGGCATTCACGAGATCGAACTGATCCCTAATGGCTTGCTCGAACTGCTCCCATGTCGTCACCACGCGAGCTTCAGCTTGCCCCGTTCCTGGCTGCCACGACACGACATGTTGTACTGCGGCATTCCCACCTCCACCCCAAGTGGCCAGCATGTTCAGCTGCCTCCACCACTCAAATGCTGCTCCTTGTAGCACTGTCACCGTGAATGACACACACACAGCATTGGCCTCTAGAGGGTGAACCAGAGCCCCAAAATAGGTGTTCATTGCGAACAACCAGGTCCGTACGCTCGCACCCTTAACTTAGGGATTGAACGGTTCCGGAGCCGTTGGCGTTGGTCTTGGCGGACTCCTTGACCGGGCAACCCAAATCTGTCTAGCACCAATCCCGTCCCGCAGGTCAGTCATCTGCCGATTAAGCCGGTCATTCTCCAGCTTGAGGGTTCCCAGTTCCTCTACGATCTGCTGCAGGGCCTGCTCCATGGATCTTGATGACTTTTAGCCGTTGGAGATCCTCAGAAAAAAATTGGCAGTGTTTCTGCAGCAATAAAACATTTCGGCAACAAAACTCGGCAGTCGGGGATGAAAATCCTCTGTCTTCAAAGTGTGTGGGAGTCACCCGTTGTCTCCCACACGCACACGGTAGGCCATGTGGACCCTCTAGAAACATAGAAAAAGTTTCCAGAGGTTGGCTCGTGTGTTGGCTTCGAAGTCTGGTCCAACAATCTCCCTCTTGTTCAACCTCAACGTTGTCAGGGGTACTCCATGCCTTCCACTCCTTGAAGTTGGTAGAACTCCGGCAGCGCTTCCGCCCAACGTGTGGCTCTCGCTCTGATACCTGATGTGAGAGTGTGTGCTCTCTGGAGATTAAGCTTTAGTGTGTGGAGAGCACAGTCGCAGCGGAAAGGTAGACTTGGAGAATTCTGGAAGCCAGAGTTGGACAACACAAGTTAATTGCAATGGACAGAGTACAAGGTATTTATACTGTTCGGCCAGCCTGTCTTGGCCCTGGTCTACTGCTCTCCTAGCTTGCATAAACAAGCTAATTGCATGTGAAGCCAGTGCCCTAATTGCACCTAATGCTTAGTGCGAGAAGTGCCCGACCGTCGATCGTCAAGATCGACGGTCTGTCCCCTCTCTCGGCGAGCTGCTACCTGCATCGCACGTCATCGCGTATGCTTCACAGCGGTGAGTGCGGTTGTGTTGTTGCGCATGCCACCGGAAGTATTGCTGTCACGGTTCACCACGTCCGGTGTCGGAGGGCCGCCGTCAAGACAGTCCGTTGGCGGGTGGCGTACTTGGTACGCTAACTCGCCGAGAGGAGGAAATCCACCCTTGCGTGGCCTGTTTGGAACACCACGCAAAGGTGCGAGGAAAACATGCCCTTCGCGTGTGGAGCTTGCACTCACTCGCTCGCTCCTTGCATCCTCATGTCCTCTCATCCTCGCATCCTCACATCCGCGCATCCTCGCATCCTCGCATCCGCGAGCCGTCGGGTTCAAGCCAGACCTCCCAACGTATTTCTGAAAAACGGAAAATGCTCCGAAGGGCCAGCTTGCAGGGGTCTTGGAGGGACATCCAGTAGCTTGGTCAGGAACTTCGGTGCTAAGGCATGGAACCTTGCACGCAGTGTTGGCGATTTTACTGGAGATAGTGGATGTGATGAATCTGGAGATGATACTAGCAATGCTGGGCGAGGATGTTGTGTGGTTTCATGTTCTGTAACATGCCCGTTAGTTCCTTTTGGTGCAACGGGGATGATGCAACCTGGTGGACTAGTCGCCAGTCTCCAATACATAAACCCTCAGTAGGGTTCATTGTACTCTTTCCTTGACTCTTAATCCATTTGTTCCAGAGTAAGCCAGATCTTGGCGCTGCATTTCTCCCGCTCACCACCAGAGCTTATGTCTCTTCCAACATGGGCCTGTATACCCTAGACTCATTTTAGCAGTGTCTACCACTCAATGCTGGATCATACATGTGAACCTAGCATAGCATCTGGCTCAAGATTCTGTAGCTCTAGGTTCAGTCGGTGCATTGTTTGGACGCCGGTCCGTAGAGTTCTGGCCAAAACAGTGGTTTTGGGCCAGTCGCACGAAAAACTGGCACTACTGCATGTGCCACCCACTGTGTGCCTCAGAAGGTATTTGTGCAATGTGCTTGTCAGTTGCTCTCACTCTCTGCATTTTCTAAAGCTTGTTTTGGCTTATGAGATCTCAGTGTCTCCCCTAGCTGAACCCTTGCTGTTTGTGCCTCTGCCTTGCATGCCAGTGAGCACTAGCTGATTGGACAGTGTTTCCACGTCAGCGACAGCTGTTCTAGGCAGCTTCAAGGTTCTTTTCAAGGTATCAGAGCGGCAAGACCCTTCTTGCTAGCTGCGCAGCAGAGATGGAGCAATGGCAGCAACAATGATTCACAGCAGCAGCCGCCCTCTTGGGACCCAACATCACGGACAGGAGTAGTGTGCAACAGCCATGGTAACCGTGAGTAAGTTCACAGTAGTAGCAGCAGCAGCACCAGCAGTAGTAGCATAAGCCATACAGAAGCAGGAATAGGAGGGGCACCGGGTGGCAGTAGCAGCCGTGTGTGGCTGCATTCTACACGAGCAGAAAAGAAAGTGAGAAGCAGCTCACAGCAGGTTGCTCGCGGTGACGGCTGGGAGCAATGGCAGCCCGCGGCGATGGCAGCCGCTAGCAGCCACTAGCAGCCGCCGCAAGTAGCAACCGTAGCAGCAGGAGCAGCAGCAGCAGTAGTTGTAGCAGTGGCAGCACAGGTAGCAGAAGCAGTAGCCGTAGCGCAGCTGTGCATCCATGTAGCAGCGCAACAATGCAACCTTGCCACTGTGCAACTGCGCAACTGCAGAACTGTGGAACTACGCAACTGCGTAGTAGTGTAACTGAACAGTGCAGTGACTCAGCATTGCTGCCACGCAGCAGCAACAGCGGCAGCATTTGAGCTACTGCGGCTGCACCTTCCTGAAACATGCAACATGTGAAAAGAAAAAAAGGGGGAGAAGCAACTTGCAACTTGGGCTCGCTATCCCCTGATGCTGCTGACATCAGCATCATCATTATTGACATCAGCACGGTGACTAGCAGCACATCGTGGATGAGCCTTAGGAGGAGGAGGATGTGGAGGAGGAGATTCATACCTTGGAGACACGTCTACGACAGCTCTGCGCTCAGTCCCCCTCAGGCAGATGAGCGTGCTAGTACCAGTCTCAGAGTCGCACTGTGGCCTTCACCTTTGGTGGCATTCCCCACGATGGTGGACATCGTGTACCACACGTGCCAGCTCCTGAGCCTGAGGTCGTCCTCCCCACGGTGTGGTCCTTAAAGGAATTTGTGACTCTGCCAACTTGTTGTGATGGTGAGGCGGTCTTTGATTGCTGGGAGGTGCTTTTCAAGGTCTGGGCCGACTCAGAGGGCCCGTGGCTGTACTACGCCAGCCAGCTTCAGACCACCGACCCATAGCAGGTCGAGACAGCTGCACACGCTATGTGTGGCCTTCTCTATGCTGTGTCCCAAGAGATCATCGTCGACTTTTACCCCTTCCTCGACACTACCGGGTTCGATTCCTGAGCCGACTGGCGCTGTGGCTGGGAGGTGGCGCTGACTCTCTTTGCAGCAAAGACACATGCGACGAGGGCCGGGAGACTTCAGGAGTTTCACTCCCTTTGACAGGGTCCATCTGAGATTGCAGCCGACTACTAGAGACGAGCGAATGAGTTTTACATGCGCCTTGGGACAGGTGGAGGAGCACAGCTCTGGGCCGTGGACACCATCATGATTGGTCCGCTCATCTGGAGTATACCGCACTCTTTACTGGGTTCAACCATGATGTCCTCTCTGAGATTTCAGAGTCTGTCCAGCTACTTCTGTGGACTTAGCGGTACTTGTTGAAAAGTTGCCCCTCTGCATGCCCAAGCGAGGCGCCAGGAGGCGCCGACAAGCCGCCAGAAAGACGAAACTCCACTCCGGCAGATATGGCAGCTCAAAAATTGCTTGGATCCTAAAATAAACAATTTCCCCTTAAACTTGACAGGTCGCTGAATCCGGTGAAAGATGTTTCACTGGAATCGGACAATTATGAAGGGAGATATGGCCTTCCAAAGTTGGGGTGTGCGCAGCGGCTCTGGGAGCCGGCTGCGACTCAAAATCCGGTGGATAATCGACCGGACCGACTAACAAAAGTACCATCTGGAGATTTTGCTCCGGAAGGTCTGCCGAGATGTCCGGTGGATAATCCACCGGATCCTGTACTGCGGTTTGTTACTGAGGGACTTCGCCAAAATCCTGGCTCGGCGTCCGAAACTCAGTAGAACGTTTTGTTACTCAGGGACTTTGTCAAAATTCTGACTGCAGATCCGCTGACAGGTTTCAAACATTGTCACACCCCATCACCAAACTCGACCCAAAAGTGGAAAAGGTGCGTGGAAACAGTGCAGGGGACCCCTACAACACGTGCAATGGGATCTGCGCCTTGGGAAAGGCGCTTCACACATGAAGGAAGGCGCCATGGCGTGTGGCGCCGTCAGGCTTCTATGGTGGGTGAGACCTGCACTTTGGCAAGCGTAACTTGGGCTACACTTTGCCAAATTGTGTGCAGTTTGGCGCGTTGGAAAGCTCATGAGTAGCCCTATAAACTTTATGATCATGTCTATGTACAAAAATTAATGCAGAATGCCGTTATTCCCTTCGCAAACTGACTGTCTCTAAATTCCTACTCACATAGCGTGAGGCGACCACAAAGCTCACGCTGAGTCTCAGATTCCCCCAAAACAGAAGACATAAACCACCAAGAGACAATCAGACAAATGTCCGGACTACATCCCGCGGATCCTCCTTTCAAAGAGTTATGGGTCCACGTCTCTGATAGCCTCCAACGTTCACGTCTTTTGTAGCGCACGGGATCGTCATCTTGGAAGTCACCGTGAAGTTCTGAAAACTCGTCGGAGTAGAAGCTGCGCAAATGGACAGAAGGAGACGCAACCCATTCAGAAGTATGCAGATGGCCCGGGCTTTGGGCTCTGGAGGTGGCAGTTTGAGCTGGACCTTTCGCATAAGGGGCTGCAGGACGTCATGTTGGGAAAGGAGATGCTCGTAGAGGAGACTGCTACGGACGCGGAGAAGCAAGCCTTCGAAAAGGAGAACATGGAGGCACTCATGCTCTTGGTGTCCGGGATAGGCGAGTCGTAGTGGGGCTACTTCCAAGGCTACAAGCTGGCAGCCGAAGCTTGGAAAAAACTTTGTGCCATCCACCAATCTAAGTCGCATGCGAAAAAAATCTTCGCAATGAAGCGACTCCTCATGGTGAGAATCAAGGAGGGAGATGATGTCATCTCCGCCATGCAGCAGATTGAGTCGCTCGCCTCGCAATGCAACAATGTGGGGTGGAAGATCAACATGCAGTTGCAGGAGATGACCCTCCTCATGGTCCTACCTGACAGTTGGGGTCCACTCATCACCGTTCTCGAAGGATGGTCAGAGGACAAGCTCACCTATGCCGCGGTCGTAGAGTACATCCGCAACGAGGCACAAAGATGGAGCTGCGGGGAGTCCTCGTCTTTCTCATCGGCCCTCGTCACCAAAACGCGTGGTGGCAGAAGCGGAGGCAGGGAAAGCGGCGGAAAGGGCGAAAGCAAGAAGGGCACCAAGAAAGGTGCGTGCCGCAACTTCGGCAAGGAGGGCCATTGGGTCCGTGAGTGCCCGGAGGAGGCGAAGGCCGGCGGCAAAAACAGCAAGGGCAGGTCGCTCCTCAACGACAGCAAGAACCACTTCCTCAAAAAGGCAAACAGGCGGTGCCTAGATTCCGGGGCCGAGGAGCACACCTAAGTCAAGAACGTGGGGTTCGTCATCTACGAGAAGTCCTCCAAGTCGATGGTGGTCGCGAACGACAAAGTCGAGCCGGCGGCCGGCCAAGGCGACGTGGAGATGGTGGGGTGGATTGTAAGAAGGAGCTGTGCACAATTCGTGATGTGCAGCACGTCCCCGGCCTGGCTGATATCTTGAGTGTCAGCCGCTTGACGGATAAGGGGTATAAGGTGGTCTTCCGCAGGAAAGACGTAGTAGTGCGCATCGACGGCGACGGCGAGGTCATGCTAGAGACGAAGGGCGAGGGCGGTATCTACATCGTGGAGACCAAGGCGGTCCCCGCGGCATCGGAAGTAGCAGACTCACAGGAGCGCGTCATCAACATGGCCAAGGGAGGAAGCGTGGATCTGGAGCTCTGGCACCAACAATTGGGGCACTTGGCACCCGCGACCGTTAAGGAGATTGCAAAGCGTGACATGGTGCGTGGCTTCGTCATCGACGGTGCAGCAGACGCAGTAGCAGATGCAACAGTGCACAAAAAGTGTGAACCTTGCATTTTGGGCAAGGCGTGGTGCAAGCCGTTCAACGAGAACGAGACTCGTGTAAAGGACCTACTGGAGGTCATGCACAACAATGTGTGCAGACCATTCAAAACTCCGTCAAACAGCGGCTTGAGATACTTTTTCACCTTCATCAATGAGTGCAGCAAGAAGCTCTACGTGTACTTCATGAAGCGAAAAGGCAAGGTCCTAGACCGGCTGAAGGAGTACGTCGTAGCAGTGGAGAGGCAGACTCGCCGGAAGGTTAGAGCGCTACGCAGCGACAATGGCGGAGAGTACGTGGGCTGCAGCGGGTGGATGAATCAGCAGGGCATCAAGTGGGAACCCACTACGTCGTACTTTCCACAGTCCAATGGAGTGGCGGAGGGAGCGAACCAGACGCTACTCAACATGGTGGAGACCATGCTTGTGGATGCAGGGTTGCCGCGAGGGTTCTAGGCGGAGGCTGTGCATACATTGAGCTACACCATCAACCTCAGCCCAACAACGGTGCTGAAGGGTAAGGGTGGCTGGAAGACGTCGCAGGAGGTTTGGAGCGGGCGCAAGCCAAACGTGGCGCATCTGAAGGTGTTCGGGTGCAAGGCGCACGTAACGGTGCACGCGACGCAGCGACGCCACAGCAAGCTGGATCCACGGGCAAAGCCGTGCTTGTTCCTGGGCTATGAGAGCGTGCAAAAGGCGTACGAGATCTGGGACCCGCGCACGCAAAAGATCATCCGCAGCTATGACATTGAGTTCGACGAGCAGCAAAGCTTCAGCAGCAGCAGCAGCAGCAACGGCATGAGCATCAGGAACACTCCAAAACAAGGGGAGTGGTTCCAGCTCCTTGACTATGAGGAGGAGCCGGGGGACACGGAGGTCGATGATGCGGCGTTAGAAAGCAGCGGTGCAGCAGGTGTAGCAGCCGACGTGGAGGACTCCGACAATGATGCAGCTGGGCTAGAGATACGATGGAATAATCCGTCGAAGGAGGCACCGCGGGTGCCAAAGCGCGCACTCTTGGTGGAGCTCGCATCGGGTGTCGGAGAAAAATCCTCCGGACGCGTCACCCGTCCAGTCGATGGTCTACGGAGCGGGAGGGATCCTCGGGGAGCCGTCCGGTTGATGATTCACCGGAGCGGGCAGAGTCCGAAGGATTGCAGCGGAGCAACGAGACAACACCAAAACTGCCGCGCCGCAGCGGGAGGCAGCGGAGAGCGGGGAAGCGTTTCGACGTAGGCACCGGTCGATGGATCGACATGACACGGTGCATTCTGGCTGCATCAATGGAACCAAAGACCGTGCAAGAGGTGCATGCGCTTCCGGAAGGGAAGCAGTGGGACGCCGCCATCAAGTCAGAGTTGGCGTCCATTGCTGAAAACGACACGTGGCAGCTGGTTGACAGGCCAAAAGTCGCCAAGGTTATCGGCTCCAAGTGGGTCTTCAAGACCAAGTTCACGAAAGAAGGTGTGGTTGACAAGTACAAGGCATGGCTGGTGGCAAAAGGGTACACACAGTGTAAGGGCGAGTACTATGATGAGATGTTTGCCCCCATCACCAAGATCACAAGCATCCGGGCGATCCTTACGGTGGTAGCCACAAAGGACATGGAGCTCCACCAAATGGGTGTAAAGACGGCCTTCCTCAATGGCATCATGGATAAAGAAATTTACATGGAGGTGCCGGAGGGGATGGAGGCGCCGGAGGGCAAGGTGTGCAAGCTGCGAAAGTCCTTGTATGGGCTAAAACAATTGCCCAGATACTGGTACCAACAGATGGACAGCTTCATGGTACAACCCGGCTTCAAGCACTCTGAGGCAGATCACAGTGTGTACGTGCGGTGCAACAAGAAGCTCCATCAGATCGGCGTACTCTATGTGGACGATCTGATCTTGTACTCCTCAGACCTGCTGAGCCTACAACAGCTGAAAGAGCAGCTGAGCAGCATGTTCGAGATGTCGGACATGGGGGAGCTAGTGTTCTACCTCGCGATGAGCATTACACGGAATAGGAGGGTGCGCACGCTTGAGCTGGGGCAGGCTAAATACGTGGCCGAGGTGTTGAAGCGGTACGGCATGGAGGACTGCAAACCAGTGTGCAGTCCAGTCTCCACGACCTGTGAACTGAGTGTGGCAATGGCACCGCAAACAGAAGAAGAGCAAGAGGATATGGCAGGGGTGTCCTACCAATCGGCGGTGGGCAGCCTCATGTATGCCATGGTGGCGAATCCACCAGACCTGGCCTACGCAGTGGGCCAAGTAAGCAGGTACGTGGCCGATCTAGGGCCACTACACTGGCAAGCGGTCAAGCATATCCTCCATTACCTGCAGGCTACGTGACACGAGCACCTGAGGTTCGACGGCAAAGGGCGGGCGGACCCTTTGCGTCTGGTCTGCTACACGGATGCAGACTACGCCGGCGATTTGGACAAGCGGAAGTCCACATCCGGTTACGTGTTCTTCCTCGTTGGTGTAGCGGTCTTGTGGTGCAGCAAGAAGCAGGACTGCCTCGCCACCTCCAAAGTGGAAGCTGAGTACATCGCGCTAGCCGAGTCGGTCAAGGAGGCGGTTTGGATCTGCAGGTTGTTGGGGGAGCTGGGCGTTCCGCACTAGGATCCTATGGTGGTGCAAGAGGACAACACCGGCTCCATCTCGCTGACCAGGAACATGACGCAGCACATGAGGACGAAGCACATGAATGTGCATTATCACTACGCACGGGACATGGTCAAAAAGGGGCAGGTGGTGCCGCATCATTGCACCCACAACATGCTTGCGAATTGCTTGACCAAAGCGCAACCCGCGGACCGGCACGCGATGAGCGTGGCCGGGCTTGGGATGACCAGCTATGATGGGCTGGAGGATGCAGTGGAAGATGAGTGAGAGCAAGCTGGAGCAGCGGGCATGGCAGGTGCAAGGGGGAGAATGTTGAAAAGCTGTCCGCTCCAGGAGGCGCCGACAAGCCGCCAGAAAGACGAAACTCCACTCCGGCGGATATGGCAGCTTGACAATTGCTTCGATCCTAAAATGATTGATTTCCCCTTAAAGTTGACAAGTTGCTGAATCCGGTGAAAGTTGCTTCACTGGAATCAGACAATTATCAAGGGAGATGTGGCCTTCCAAAGTTGGGGTGTGCGCAGCGGCTCTGGGAGCCTGCAACGACTCGAAATCCGGTGGATAATCGACCAGACCGACTAACAAAAGTACCATCTGGAGATTTTGCTCCGGAAGGTCTGCCGAGGCGTCCAGTGATTAATCCAACGGATCCCGTTCTGCAGTTTGTTACTGAGGGACTTAGCCAAAATCCTGGCTCGGCGTCCGAAACTCAGTAGAACGTTTTGATACTCGGGGACTTCAGCAACATTCTGACGGCAGGTCCGCAGACAGGTTTCAAACCTCGTCACACCCCATCACCAAACTCGACCCAAAAGTGGGGAAGGTGCATGGAAATAGTGCAGGGGACCCCTACATCACGTGCAATGGGATCTGCGCCTTGGGAAAGGCGCTTCGCATGTGAAGGAAGGCGCCACGGCGTGTGGCGGCGTCAGGCTTCTGTGGTGGATGAGACCTGCAGTTTGGCAAGCGTAACTTGGGCTACACTTAGCTGAATTGTGTGCAGTTTGGTGCGTTGGAAAGTTCATGAGTAGCCCTATAAATGTTATGATCATGTCCATGTACAAAAACTAACGCAAAATCTCCAGATGGTACTTCACGGAGCCGGGTCGCAACTGTGGCAGTAGAGGCATCATCCACGATACCCACAGGAGACATGGACCAGGACCTTTGGGATCGCACCATCGTCGAGCTTCGTTGAGTGCTGGCACTCTGTACTCAGGGAGGTACGAGTGTGTCCAACCAGGCCACTGGTCCATAGAAAGCTTGTGCATTGGTGGCACGGGATGCTGTGTGTGGGAGAGCTGGGATGGCGTGTGATGATGATGGCCATGAAAGCACTGTGCGGTCGGATGAGTCACAGATTTGTACTTTTTATCATTGTCCTTCCACTGTTGAGCACTCTGCGGCAGTGTTTTGTGTCAACTATGGGTCGTGAAACGGGAGGCACCTGGATCATTGACTCCGGTACCACTCATCACATGACCTGTTGTCAGAGTGAATCTGTTATCCTTGGGCCTGTTGGCTCGGTTCAGTCTATACGCACTTGGCCTGGTCAGTCTTTGCGGTTTGATGGTCCTTCTGGCCCCATGTACAACTCTGATGTGCTCTTTGTCCCTGCTTTTCATCTTAGGTTGCTCTCTGCCCATGCTTGCAGAAGGATGGGTCTGACCGTCCATAACTCTGCTGATTCTGCCACAGTGATTACCTCTGACACACATGCTGTTGTGCTTTCTGCCTCTGTTGTGCATGACCAAAACTGTGTGTCTTGCTCTCCTTCTTGTATTTCTTCCCCTCTCCCCTCCGTTGCTTATGTCTTTGTCACTGGTGCTCTCTCTCCTGAGCACGAGCTTCTACTGCATTGCACACTTTGCCACGTGAGCTCCGACACTGTGACGAAGCTCATCCGTACGCGGCCAGCCCTCGGTCTTGGTGCGACATCTTTCGAGAAGCGGCCCAAGACCGATTCCATTATCTGTGTCCAGGGTAAGATGCATCGCGACACTTACTCTGAATCATTCTCCCAGACATTACACCCCTTTGAGCTCCTGCACTCTAACTTGCTTGATCCCCTTCTTGACGAGTCCCTCCCTGATCGAGGCCGTTATGTTCTGACTCTGACTGATGACTTCATCCGGATGAGGTGGGTTTGTAGCCTATGCCACAAAGCAATGCTGCTCTTGCGGTGTGCACATGGCTTGTCATGGCTTGTCCTGACCTTGTGCCCACATCTGCACCTGTGCTTGATCTTGCGCCTGCACTTGTACCTGTTCTTGATCCCATGCCTACACCTGCACAGATGCAGCTTGTCCCTACACCTGTCCTGATACCAGAAGTGAGCTTCTTGTTAACTCGTGAGCCTGGTGGCTGTCCGAGACCTCGGCCTCCAATGCGTAGTGTTGCAAACGGTGACCCTGGCACGGAGATCCTTGGGCTCACTGTCCTGGCCGACTATGCTGAGGTGCACCCAACTTGTCCGATTGGACATGAACTCATGTCTCGTGAGTTCACCACCGCTTGTGATGTTGTGTCCGACCTCGTCATTGTACAGTCACCTCCTGGCGCTTGCGCCCTCACTACCCGAAGCTCCACCTCGCTGGCGCCTGCTCCAGGCACACTGAGGGAGACACTCTTGGCAGAGGATATGGAGTCATGGCGTGCAGCTTGCATGGATAAGATACGAGCCGTCCAAGAGCATGAGGTCTCTGAGCTTGTTGACCGACTGCCAGGGCGGAAGGCCGTTCAGGTCAAGTGGGTATTCTGCAAGAAGGTGAAGCCAGATGGCTCATTGGATTGCGACAAGGCTCACTTGATGGCCAAGGACTTCTCACAGGTCAAGGGTGTTGACTCCACCGATACCTTTGCACTTGTTGTCCGCATGACCATAGCTCGTGCCTTGCGAGGCACAGTCGATTAGCATGACTGGGAACTACACCAAATGGATGTGATTAATGTGTTCCTCCATGGATCTCTCGGGGAGGAAATCTACATGGTGCAGCCACCATGTAGATCTCCTATAGCCTCGAGGTCGATAACAAGGTATGGCGCCTACGCAAGGCCTTGTAAAGCCTCAAGGAGTCTCCTCTGTGTTGGAAAAGGGAAAATACTGGCACATTGACTTGCGTCGGTTATGTGTATAGCGAGGCTGATCCTGCTCTCTTCCTCTATTGGACAGATGAGCATCTCACTGCCATCCTGGTCTATGTCAACAACCTCCTAATCACGTCTCCCTCGTTGGAGGCTGTGAAGGAGGTCAAGGCTTATGTCGATTGTGCTCGGTGGTTGTAGACGGCTACACAAATAGTAACTGTGCCTAGAGTCCTAATGGACGCAATCATACTAGCTATGTCTACCTGATGGGCGGAACTACTCTGTCATGGCGCAGTGGGAAGCAAGGTTGCATTGCACGTAGCTCCTCTGAGGCAGAGTACATTGCACTTGGAGAGTGGGCGGCTGAGGTAGTACGGTTGCAGCGCCTGTTCCGCGAGATGGGTGAGTCTATGCCTGCTCTTGTCCTGAGTTGCGACTACCATAGTGCTCTTGCCATTGCTGAGAAGTCTGGTGTGCTCCATGCATGTACAAAGTACTTTGATGTTGAGCATCACTTTGTGCATGACTTGGTGGAGCGACAGGTCATATCCATCATGTGGGTTGGCACAGACATGCAACGCGCAAACTTCTTGACTACGGCATTGGTGCGTGGGAAGTTCATGGTGGCCATGCGTTCCTTCGGGCTCCGCCCCTTGCCTGCGAGTGATTGACTGTGGGATGTGTGTGTACATATGTGTTGTTGCGCACTCTTGTCATGTCCCCGTGTTGTGTCTGCACGTGTATGGACATGCGTACCATTGGGTCATGGGGGAGTCTTGCGCTATGCTGTGTGCCCATCTTTCTGTACAACTTACTATGACCAGTCGTCCATGTTGATGCTCATGCAGATCCCTGATGTGGACGCAGCTGGCGGCGGAGCCTCGTCTGGTGGTACACTAGGTCGCTGCTGATGTGCCAGAGTGCTCGGGGCGATGTTCCCTATTTTTCTGTAGCCTGTAGAGTTTTCTGGATGGACTGGCCGTTGGCCTGATTTGCATGTGTTTGCTTTGCGTGTGTGTGTGTGTGTGTGTGTGTGTGTGTGTGTGTGTGTGTGTGTGTGTGTGTGTGTGTGTGTGTGTGTGTGTGTGTGTGTGT